>JANHFX010008264.1:0-15624 GCA_027560015.1 Chloroceryle amazona
GTGAGGTCTGACCAGAGCAGAGTAGAGCGGCAGAATCCCCTCTCTCCATCTGCTGGCCACACTTCTTTTGCTGCAGCAGAGGATGCCAGTGCACACTTTTGGCTCATGTCCAGCTTCTTGTCCACCAGAAGCTGACAATTGTACAAGATAAATATATGAGAGGTATTTTCAGGAACAAACCACATAACAAACCCTGTTTTGTTTATCAAGTAGTGATTTCCTTCTTTCTTTTGTTATTTTTTCTAATGAAATATTTTTGCCTAAGTAAGCAAATAGCTAAGCTACCATACCTCCTGCTACTTTGCTTTTATCTTCTATAATAAAAACCCTTACTGAAAGATTTTATCATAGGGTAGGGGGCAGATTTTTTGAGTGGAACCCCTTCAAGATATTGGCATCACATCACTGGATTCCCCAGGAAAAAAAAAAAAAAAAAGAACTCTTCCTTACTAGAAAATGCATCTTTTATTCCAGCTACTATTCCACCTAAAAGATCAACAGCCCAGGAGACTACTTTTGATCATTGAGTGCTATTGCCCAATGTGTCACTCCAGCAAATGATGATGGGGCGGGTGGAGGGTTCTTCTACTAATTTATTTCAAGTAAGTTTTAATTTATTCTTCATCTTTTCTTTCACTGAGAACTTCTCTCTCTTGCCTCAGTAACCTACTTCATTCAGTGTGTCTGCCAAACCAGTGAAGAGAAGATAGGAGAACCTACTTTTGTGTGAGTCATAGGCTGATAATGGTCTGAGCTATTTTACTGTCTGAAGTAGTGTAGCTCTTTCATCTCATAGGTACTTTTACCATTACTGGTTAAAAGGTTTAAAGGGATGTATGGCTGGTCTATCTCAGGGGCAGCTGACACACAGTCAAGAAATACATTGGGGACAGTGAGGTTCAAGTATCATTTAGTAGAAGTAAGCCAGAAAAGCCTTTCATCCCAGCCCTATGATCTTGAATGTAGCTTTTGTATTGTATCTCTATAGCTTGTAACTTATGGGGATCTAATTTGTAGCATCTTTTAGAGAAATTTTTGAGATATCATTTTAGTTGCTCTAGATTACATTTATAAGAGAAAGATTAGCACAGTTGATGTCAAACCACCCATAACTCTAAGAATGGACATCATTTAAACAAATGTAATATAAATTTTGACTTTCTTTTTCAACAAATACATCACCCATCCATAAAGATGTAGAGATTTCTGCTGACATAAACAAATCAGGATGTGAAGTCCTTAAATCTAACAGGATATATTAATAATCATAATCATAATGCCATAATTATCATCATAATTGAACTTGTGTATAACATTAATATGAAGTAAACCAGTTTGTTCTGACTGTTCTGCAAATTTTTGGAACACCCTACTCTCTGTACAAAAGTTTCTTCCTCCAAACCATGGAAACCAATGTTCAGAGTCACAAAAGGCACTGTCTCTCTCATCACCAGGAAGTTTGATCCTATGACTCTGGTACATATACCACTTGTATACGCCTTCCCATTAAGTGAGCGTGGTTTTTAATCTCCACCTTATTAAGACATGCAATTATTTATCATCAAAACATTTTTGTAATCCATTTTTTCTTGGGAACTGTGTGTGTGCTTGTGTACAGATTTTTCTCTGTGTCTAAACAGGGTCACAGAATAATTTAGTTTGCGAGAGACCTCCGGAGGTCATCTTGCCCATCCTCTCCTGCTCAAGACAGACATACATCCACTAATTAGGCTAGAAACAGCAAATTACTTATTTATATTAGCATTAGAACAGAAAAGGATACACATTTGTGATAAAATATTCTAGTAGCTTGCAATTATGTCCATTAAGCAACATCATTTTTCAGTTACCTTCCTAACATATACACATTTCTCTTTACTTGCACTTATATATATATACATACCACCTATAAATACATCAGTTGGAAAGATAGATGAAAGGATGTCTAATTATACATATATAGCACAAACTGCATTTGTGGAAAGGAATACGTTTATATGAAATGTTCTAAATTAAGTCTTTTTCTCTTCAAATAAAGGCAAAGCCATGGAGCCTACTAAGAGAGCTAAAGAGGTCAGAAGATAAGACCACTTGTATTTTACTTAGACCAACCTTTTTAAACAAAAGTATCATAGTGGAGCCTGGATAAAGGATGTGACATTTTGAGAGTACATCAGTTGCCCTTCGGTGCATTCCATATGAGCTTAACAAGTCAATGCTAACCTGGGTGACAACTAATTAAGCACCTACTAATGAGGCTGTGAAAATCAGAGCCCTTGGAGATTTCTGATTACTGACATCTATTGCTCTTTGGTCTTTATATGGGGAGAAATGCCCCTAAGTGAAACTTTGACTGTTTCAAATAGGTTTTCCAGAGCACAGCTTTCTGTGGTAAACAAAAAACAAATGTAGTTAATCATGCAGATATCAGCACAATATAGAACATTATGCCTTTGTGTTCATGCAGAAAGAAAATATGTCTGATGTAGATGTTTAGCTTTATAATAGCTTAATAGAAACAATATTTGGCATATTGAAATACTGAACTACAAACAAATGTGCTGTCACTCTGAAAGCTTTCATATGGTTGCAATTTTCAAATTAGCAAACTGAAAGTTATCTAAAAGGCAACATATTGTTATACTCTAATGGGCCATTATGGCATAACTTACTTATTTAGTTATCTGTTCCAGCTTAGATTCAATTTATCTGGATTTTGGACTGATAGCCTACTCTATACTTCCTCAAGAAGTATACATTTTCTTCTGGACTGTATTAGAGGAACATGAACACTGCAGGATTTGGCAATACATCTAAGTAAAAGTGACCTGTATGGGCATTTTTTTTGCCCTGTACTTACCAACCCTATCATAAGAACAATGTAATGCAAAGACTCCCTTCTCAAAGGTAAGCCTTGCATCCAGTAAAGCAACAAGGCTGACCTGAGCCTATTCACAGAGAAAGTATCTGATCTTAGCACATGGGGAACAGTTGAGTGAAGCCAGATTGCAGCCAATTGACCTGAAAGGAAAACATTCAAGCTCCTATAGTAGTTCAATTGGTGCTCTACTGACTGAATGGCATTCATATCGATGATAATTTCCCTGTGATTTCTCTCCTGACATTTTATTTTCCTAGTTTTAAAGCACAGAACATGAGAAAGGTTGCCTTCTTTATCCCATATACATAACCCTAACTCAGTAATGCTGTTTTCTCAGAATTGGCATCTTTCCCTGACCCAAAATTTAACTGCCCACAATGTAAATGTCTACATATGAAAGAGTCACTCTGAAACTGGCTTTATAGTCAATGGAAAGCTTGTCTGTGTAGTCAAGAGTCTTCTTGAGGAGGAAATGCATCTATAGCTTCTTTTCAATTGCCAGGTCTCTGTTGGCTACAGAGATACCACATGATGACTTTTCAGAGATCCATTTTTTGTTAGATGACTCCCAGAATTACCTCAATTTGCCTAACAATAACACATTGCACAGTGTAGTTATATCTGGATAAAGAGCTGAGAACATTATCTCATTCCTTTGCCATTTGTCTGAAGGCCTGCTTCTCTAAAGCGTCAGGTCTTTCACTCTTAGGTAGCAAAGGGAATTATTTTGATCTTCATTTACAAAATCAGAGTTATACACAAGCGAGGAGGTAAAGTTTTCATCCATGAAACTTAGAGATAACCACAGCTGGAATATTAGACTTAGATTTAATTTAACATTTTCTTTTCTCTGTAGGCACCTAAACCATTGAATTCCATTTTGGAGTTTTCCACAGAGTCTAATGGAGTCTGTTGAAAGATCTGCATCTATGCCCAGACATAGTGGATTAAGTTCCAGATATTTAGATACTTTAAGAATTTGTAGGGAAAAGAAAATGAATTCTAAGTTAAATTTGGTATTTCTACTAGTCACATTATCTGTGCTGCGGAATGATCTGCATGTCCTTATTTCTACATGCATACTGGATATGATCTTTGACAGTCTCTTGGTGACTTTTCCTTCCAAGCTGTCTAAAAAACTTTTTAAGATTCTTTTTAACCTTTTCAGTTCATGGTTATGTGTTTTTTTCTCTTGTAAAATAATTATATGAATGTATTTCTCTTTCTTTGTTTTAGAATTATATCCATTAAGAAAAAAAAAAACCATTGTGATTATGTTCATGCTACTTCCAAATCATTTAGGTAGGGTTTGCTGTGCCTAACATAAAATTGTAGTTGAAATGCAGCACAGTCCTCAGGATAGAGTTGGATATTTCTCAAGACTGTATATTTAATAGTAGGATAGAATACACCAGCAATATTTGGGGCAGGAACCAGAAGCTGGGATTATCTTCCCTCCCAAATAAAGACTCTTGTCAACAGTTTGTTACAGCTGGTTTTCCTCATTCCGCCATCTCTTTGCAGAATGGTCCATTTTTACAATGGGAAACATCTTACTACTATGGTATAAATGGTGATTGGGACAGTTTCCTTGACAACAGAGTAGTACATAGCTCTTTCTTCAGATTAGTCACACAAGACCTAGTAGCTACAAGCTACAGTATGAACTATGTGATTAAAAGGGGGAAAAACGTTATTTATCTATATTATGTACAAGAGACATTCAATCACATTTTTTCTCATTGGCTCACACTTTATAAGGCAATGATGACCCATTACACCTTTCTAAATGAAATTCCTAAAAGACTAATCTCAGCAGAACATTTTTTAATTCTCTGTTTCCATCTTCATATACGTGCCAGCTGAAGACTGCAGGGAAGTGGCTATTAGCAAGATTTCAGATAATCTACTCTGTAGTATTTCCTGTTGATTTTTATTTAGATGAAAGATCTAAGAAAGTATTGCTTATAACTATTTTACATTATCTGTAAAAAGACAACTTCTTTCAGCCCTTTTATCGAGGCTCTTTTTGAAACTATTAGTGCTCTCAGTTCTCTTGAAGGTAGGGAGGGCATTGTGAAACAACACTCTTGATTAGTAGCCCTGGTTATTCCCTAAGAATACCAAAAAGAAAGAAGGAAAGCTTGGAGAAGACCTGGTGCATGCCCTTCTCTCATCCTACCAGGATAATCTGATATATCTATGCTTGGGCTTTGCTTTCTGTAAATCAGTACTTCAAGCCTGAGTCATAACACAGCACTCATGACTTCCACCCCTTAATTCATTGCTTACTGCAAATGGAAACCTTTAAGATTTTAAATATATGTTTCATTTTAAGATTGGCCTGAGAATTAAAACCCTGGAGGAAGCCCCAGAGGCACCCTTTGTTATGTTGGTATTCTGTATTGTATCATGCTAGGTTGCTACTGTTTTCCTTTCCTACATTAAATCTTTTGATCTCACCTAATTGCATTTATTATTCAAAATGCACAGTTATTCACTATGCCAACAAATAGAATGCAACTGTTTCCCAGTTTGGCACACAGAACTTGGGTCACCTCTTGTGACCAAATAATAGCAGCACACTACATATGAGCAAGAAGATAAAAGTCATTGACAATACATCTGTCATCAGTTACCCTCTCTTGCAACACTGTAATAGGAAATTGTTTAATAATCACTTGGGGTTTGGTTTGGGTTTTTTTTGTGTGGTTTTTGTTTGTTTGTTTGTTTCTTTCTTTCTTTCTTTTAAATGAATAAGCCATACTTAAAAGTGACCTCATTTAAGATAAAATGTACTCCTTCACTATTTTCTCATCATGCCTTTTCCTCAAGGAAACACCTGAGAATCTTGTGAAAATGAGATTTTGGCCTATTTGAACAGGAGTCTGTTTCACTAATATATATCTCAGTATCCCACTGATGAGAGAAGCTTACACAAATAATCAAAAGAAGTTTTCATGGACTATTTCTTCTGTGAATTCGACCCAATGTGTGCTGAAAGATTAAAAATCCCTGTTCAGGATTGCAATTTTTGGGAGGAAAAAAACCCAGGGAAACAGGTATACTAGAGGGTATTTTCTGAGATGTTATAAATCTTCACATTGCTTGTGTTAGGACATGAATAGAAGGAACACTCTTAAAGAAAAATATAATATTTATAGACATTTACATGGCAGGTCAAATGGAAAAAAATATTCAGTTTTATTGAGAGATAATGATTACTTCTTATGACTAAATTTTATAGTGCTGCATTATTTACAAAGCTTTGGGCAGACACTAAAATAGTCATTACCAAGGGGAGGATTCTCCTTTCATTCTGTCTCTGTTCTTTCACATAAAAGAACATATTGCAACTGTAAACACACTTTGAGTCGACTATATACAGTATTTTTAACACTCTTTCTGGCATCTTGCTGGCAGATGACTAGCTGTGATTTAAAAAAACCTGGTTTTGTGACAATTGTTTTATGTGCTTTTTCGTGAAACTTTCTGCTGTGTTGTCAGAATGCACATGCACAACATATTTGTGCTTTGTTGACCATTCATATTATCCTGGTTTTGCTGGGATAGAATAACAGAATCTATTTTCTATTCAGGAAAACTGCATTTTTGAGAAGACTCCAATAACCAATTCAGTGAGAACAAAGCTGGTAAGATGCTTTAGTTTCATTCATGGCCAGCTATGATATGTGGGTCTCTATAGTGATCAAGGTCTTGCGTAGTTTGAGTTAGACAGGTGCTAAAGCCAGGAGGCATGAAAGCCAGGGGAGCTGACAAAAGCTGGCCAACAGAACTATTCCATGCCATAAACATAATATTCACTATAAATTGGAAAGTTTACTGGGGGTGGTCTCTTCTTCTCAGTGATCACCATCCCTGGAGGGTGACCCCATTCTGGTCCCAGTCTAGGGGAGGGGGTGAGGTGTTATTACTTTATTAAGTCTCTTTCATTTTCAACCCATGGTCTCCTTTTCTTTTCCTGGGGGGGAGGTGGGGGGGTGTCACTGGGTGATAGAACAGCTGACTTCATGGAGACACATATTTATAATATACCTGCTGGATGCAGGACAATGAATGCAGTCAATCTCAAGTGTCTATGCCTCTCAGACAGGTAAACTAAAGAAATCCAGGTAGCTTTTTAATACTTAAACTCCTCAATCCCTCTGTTTTTCTATTTTCTTGCCTATCTCCACTTACTCCATTTATATGAACAAGAAGGAAAAAAAGAAACATGCAGATGTTATCATCATGGGCAGGATAGGGATTTCCAATATCTGAGACACCCCTTCAGCCCAAACATCCCATGAATAGCTCCTGTGCTTCTATGAGACCCAGTTTTTCCCTTATTTCCCTGTGCAGCCTTAGAGTCCCAATGTGGTACAAGCTAACAGCAAACGTTAGCCTGTCCCACCAAGAAGTCACTTTTCCCCTTTGCTGGTTGTTCACCTGAGCTAATTAAACCAAGCAAAAGCAGATGCTTACTGCCCTCTTTGTGCAGCTGTGGACAGGTTAGCCCAGAAACCAAAGTCATGCCCATCAGAAGTGAGGAGCTGCTCTCTGCTTCCCAGCACATGAAAATGTCACTGTTAATCAGAAATTTCAGCTGGCTGCAATGTTGTTAAAAATTGTGTGGGCCTGCATGAAAGGAATAATCAAGACAGAAAAGGGGTGGGAGGCTGAGATCCATTTACATCTGTAAAATGCAAAAAGAAGGTCTTAGTCCTTTGCGAAAGGCACAGCCCGCAGGGGAGTGGATTATTGCTGTGCAATTGATGTATCCGTAAGCCGATTGCATGGTGTGTGGAGTGGATGTTCAGAGATAGGAGGGAAAGAAGGGAAGCCTGTGGTCTTACAGACTGGATATGCTTCTGGTTAAGGTGATGGTTCTTAAACCAGTCCCGCTATGTTGATGGAAATGCTGGCTGCCATACTTACGCTGTAGCAAGATCACCTTGAGTGAATCATCTGAAACAAGCCCATCAAGGAGAGATAAAGGAGGCAAATTTGGAGAGAAATTAATTCAACTCATACAAGCCGGTGTTAAAATAAATAAATAAATAAATAATAAAGTAACACTGATCATATTCCATTATTCACGATGATTTACATTACCCCAGTCAGCTCTATCCACTCCTAGGATCTTGTTTGATGAAATGAAGTGTCGCCTTAGTAATATAGTTTGCAGAAGGCGTGGAGAATGAGATTTTTTATTCTTATATTATAATGATATTACTCTGCATATTTGCAGGAGAAAAATTAAGGTTTATAGCTTGGATATTCATTTCTGATATTTGGTTGGGTTTTTTTTTTTCACTTATATTTCATTTCCCATGTCATTTTGGGATAATTAAAAAGAAAGCTACAAACAGAATCAAGTTGAAGACTCACTTATAATAGGGAACTTCAGCAATGTTGAAATTTGCATGACTTAATTATCTTCACTTCTTGGTTATAAATAACACAAGTGGGAAGAATTTCCAGTATCTCTGATTCTTCTGTTTTACCCTGTAGCCACATGTTGAATGTATAGCTGCACTGATTTGTTCCCCCAGTGCTGTTCAGGCAACAATCAGAATGCACTGACTAAAGTTTTGAGAGTCAAGAAAAAGAAATAAACAGGGAAGAAAGGCCCAGAGCTAGCAAAAAGATCACCTTAAAAGTTCCCTGCAGGAATTATCTGCAAACAAGCCTCAAAGTTCTTAGGAAAGTTTGGGATATGGAAGGGATTTTAGCAAGAGAAGAAAGAAGTTCAGTGAAGTGAAGAAAGCTCAGTGACAGAAGCAACACTTACAGGCAGTGAGAGCAAAAAGAAAGTGAGTCAGTATGTGTGAAAAGAACAGTGTTGAGGAGTAAAACAGAGGAAGAAAAAGTGATGAATAAAAAAAAAAAGAATAGGAACAGGAATAAAATGTGATTGGAGAATATAGTTTTACTATAGGTCGTTTATTTACGTGAAATCTTCCTAATGAGCAGTGGAAGATTACTCCAGGCTGGTTAAATCTTCTTAGACAAAATAATCCTGAGAAACAGACTGAGCGGGAGATTCATTCTGGACTTTTACTGAACATAATGGCAGAAATACTACTGAACCTGTATCCTCAGAAAGAAATGGTCTTTTACATTATTTACCATCTTACTATCATCTGCCATACTGTTTCTTGAGAATCACCCAAAAAAGAGAAAGTTTTTTTTATTATTTCTGGGGAACTGTAGCAAAATGCTGGTAAAATTCATATTTGCTGAGAGGTCTTCAACTCAAAGTCTACCTCGGTTGGGGTGCTTCTAGCAGAGGTGCATGGGATAGTAACACTCAGTAGCTGCCTGGAAGGATGGTTGGGGAACGTATGGGAGGTGCATATCATTGTTAGGCAATAACATGAGGAAATGAAATGTATCTAAATAACTTAAATACCGAACAAGAAACGTCCCACAACTTCAAAACACAGAACCAGAGGTAGGTGATTTGCATCCACAAAGAGAATTAAGCAGGTCTCTCAGGAAGGATGGCTCTCTCCAGAGAAGAATGTAAGGAAATACCCTGAACCAGCACTAAAAGGCATAGGGAGAAGGGAGCAACAAGAAATCTTAAAGAAAAAAGACAAAAATGTAGGAACAACTACAATAAAACCCCAGATCTGCTGGCTGCAGGATCTGACAAACCTTGCTTGTTCAAATCTAACCTCAAGACAGAACATGAAACACTGGAAAAAGCATTAATTGCAAGAAAACTGAGAGAGCTGATATCTGAAACAGATAAATAAAAAGAAATTAAATCCCTTTGAAATAGTGAATTTAAGAGCAACTGAAAGAAAACCTGCAATAAATCTTAACAGTATACACAAAATAGGAGCTAAAAGAACTGTGTTCCTTAATGTTCTAGCCTTTTTAATGTCCTAGCCTTTTTAATGTAATTTTTTTTTAATGCCCAGATGTATTAAACATTTTATGGTACAGTTAAAGGCCCAATCTTTGTCCTGGAGTATTCAACTTAGATTCAAAGCGCAATTTAGAACAAAAGTATTTATAAAAAGAAGTGGAATTGGTGATATCAGGCTACCCTGTTCAGGTGGCTCCTTGTTAATCTTATGTGTGTCTCGATGGTTTGTGAAATCCATGTTTCATGTTGGAAAAAGCATGTCAGAGATTAATTTTAAAGAAATGTTTAATGAATTAAAAGTTAAAGGGATGAGAGAGAGAGAGAACAAGATAGACACTAAATTTCTAAAACTAATCAGAGACTATTGCTTCTAAATAATCAGCTTGGTAGGACTATCAGGAGCCCATTAAAGAAAAGTCATTAAAGAAAAAAGAATCATAATTAAAGATCGAAGCTTAAGATACCTTCACGTCTCTCTGGTAGGTTGGTAATAGCAGAGAAGAGGTTTACTTCACAGTTTTTATGACAAGATGATCGTTTTTTACAGCTTTGTTATATATACCTTCCACCAAAAGATCTAATTCCTGTCCCAAGGAATTGTTTGACCTAAACTTTGCTTATTTCACTCTGACAGAAAAAGAAAATAAATCTGAGAAAAATAATACTGTTTAGGGATTATTATAACTAAACAAATATAGATTTAATGGACTGAAATGTTAATATTTTCCCAACATGTATCTTCTTCTAGCACAATAATATATTGCTACCATCATTTCCACTTATTAAATCTATCTCAAATCTCTGTGTCAGCCGTATCATTCATGAAAGATAAATGGAAAGGATCTTCAAGTAGCACACACCACAGCATAGTTTGTCGTTATCTGAATATAACATTGCTATTGTATAAACTTTTTAAACCAGTGAGTAAAACCTGATCCATTAAAGTCTTTCCCCCACTCTCTACGAACTGAGTGAATCACACAGCTGGAAGCTTTTCCTCTGCTCTTCGTACCAGCTTTCCAGGCACAGATGAGGAAGATCACCCCAAGAGAGACCTCTTCTGACTATGTCTTCCCCATCATATAGCACTGAGGATTCCTGCCAGAGAGCAAGGGGGACCTGCAAATTCAGACAGCAACCCTGAGTGCTGCCTTCCTCCAGCACAGAAGGGCCCTGCAGCCACTGAAGATGGGACAGTCTGGGTTCTGCTTCTGCTGCCCTGGCCAGGGGACCTCAAGCAGCTGACCCTAACACTGCAAGGCTGGGGCAAAGACTACCAGGGGCCCCACTCCCTCCTGTGTGCTTGCTGAGCTGCTCTTCCACAGCCTTCCCAGCTGCCACAGAGGCACCCGCCAAGCAAACAGCAGCCGCTATCCACAATGGGGTTTATTGCAACCAAAGCGGCCCAGCGCTCTGCCTGACCAAATACAGGTTTGGATCTCCGTGGGGAATTAGCTACTGCACAACCAGTTCCTAGACCTTAAGGAAAAAAGAACCAAAATGAGCACACAGTCACTCACCAAGGGGAAACCTCCCACACCAGAGTGCCCGAGACACCACTCACCCAAAGTGGGGTGAGGCTCAATCCACGGAGCATCCCTCAATCCATGACAGTGCCCTTGGATGGTGTGTCCAAGGGGAGGGTCTGACTGCCAGACCTGCTGCACTGCCAAGAACCGAGTCCCCTGGCTCCTAGGGAGGACCCCATTCAGACCCTAGTCGAGGGTGCACTGTGGTCACTGATGGGTTGAGGGACCAGCCCTGACAAGACACAGACAAGCACAGACCCTGAGGTGTCAGGTAAGCACCAGGAGGTGCAGCTTAACGGCCAAGGCATCAAACTGCTCTGGCTGTGGAGTTGTAGAGTGTCTCTGGGGAGGTGATCAGTTGTGGGCAAGGTCTTGGTGAGAGGAGAAAGCAGGAACTTCTTCAACTGGTCTCACTGCTAGCAGAAACATAATGTGAAATTCTATCCTAAACAATTATTAATGGATGTGAATCATAGCAGAAGATTCTGGAGAAATACCTGCTGCCTATCTTTAGCAGCACTCTGCTCTTGCTCTTGAGAATTCACTTTCAGCCTCTTGACATGCGCTGCATTAGGAACACCTAACACCACTGAACATTTTACCAGGCAGCAAGGCACAAGGGTCCTCTTGCAAATGTTACCCGAGGATAATAAACTGATAATAAGCAGAAGGGGATGGGAGGTGGGGGGAAGGGAACGGAGCAGTCACTTAGCACAAAATCAAGATACTAAGAACAAAATTAATCACAGCTCCAAGGAATGTGAAGAAGGAAAAAAAAAACAAACCAACCTATATTTGAAGACCAGGTGCCCAGTTAGTAAACAAGAATTGGAATGGTTCATTTATGAGCATGAATTTGTCCTCACTGGCATTACAGAGATTTGATGGGGTGATCTGAATGACTGGAATGTTGAAGTCATTGGTTGTTAACTATTTTGGAAAGATAAAGAGGGGAGAAAGAGTAGAAAATGACACTTCATGTCAAAAATGGCACTACCTCTCTCCAAGTCCTAACAGTGTAGAAGCAATCAATATTGAAGGTCTATGGGTGAATATTTAACTGGTGGAGCAAAAAGTACCAGCTGGGATTTTCTGCAAGTGACCATGTTCCAGCAGGGAGCCACGTGTTCAGCTGAGTACCAGTCCGTAATGTGGGAGGAATAAGTGTCTGGATTATTAGTGGGACTTCAGCCTGAGCGACATATACTGAGGAACTTCTGATGCCAGTGAGAAAACTTCTCTAGAAGTTCAAAAAGTTACAGGTGAAAATTTCTAACATATTATAAGGTAAAAAAAAAACAAACCAAAACAACATGGTTGCATCTGTGCAGATTCATAGATTTGCTGTTTGCACAGAGAACAAAGCCTGGCCAGCACTGTTTATGTATTGCTTTAAATGGCTTGATAGCAATTAAGAACCAAATTAAATAGAGGGGGAAAAAAAAAGAGCATCACAATATAATGAGCATACATTGAAGTAGGAACTGGAGAAAACAGATAAAGGAAACAAAAGTAAAAGAATACGCAATCATTTTATAACTGACCTCACCAGATCCAAGTAAATCAAGATGAATCAATTACAAAAGTGAAAAGGCAGCAAGACCTGCCATGGCTGTTAAGGTCAATAGGAAGAGAGACTATTTGGGCTTTATAAAAGGATATTAAAAGCAAATAAAAAAGAAGAACAATATTAGCTTTGTACTAGCAATCACAAAAAGAATAATAAGGCAGGCAAGCCACGTGTGCTCAGTGCATAGCTCCGTTCTCTGTTAGAAGGGGAGAAAGTAGAAATTTTATCATAAGGTAGTGTTAAAATACTTTCCATTCCAGTGGTCACTCTAGAGAATTAAATGTTACTAACAGCACACATTTCCAAATAAAAAGGTCCAGATAATTTTCATTGAGGAGTTGTAGAAAAAAACCTGACAAATAAATTCTCTGGACCATTACTGTTGATTTTCAATAAGAGCTGGAGCACCAGAAAAGCCCCAGAGAAAAGGAGGAAAGCTAATGTTGTGCCAATATTTCGAAGGGGTAAATGAGATGACCTGGACAATTATGTACCTGTCAGTCTAACATCGATTTGAAGGAAAATGATGAAACAGCTGATTTAAGACTCAATTAATAAAGAATTAAAGGAGGATAATATAATTAATGCTGATCAACATGAGTTTATGGAAAACAGATCTTGTCAGGCTAACTTGATGGCTTTTATTGATGAGATTACAAGTTTGGATGATGATGGTAAATGTGTTGATTTAAAAAGTTTAGACCTTTGTGAGCTCATTTTGATGACTATTCGATTAAAAAAACTAGAATGATGAAAAGTCAAGGTAGAGTCTATTAAGTTAGTCAAAAAGGTAGCTGATCTGTCTCAAATTGTAATCTTAAATGGAAAATAATCACTGAATATGTCAATAGCACCTTGTGCTATGTACCATTTTAATTATTTCTACATAGAAGAAAAAAACAAACCAAAACAAAAAACCAAACCAAACCAAAACCCAAAAAACTGCTCTTGATGATAGTTTGAAGAGTAAAAATCACTTCTGTGGCATGTGGTGAACAGGACTGGCTACTTTCAGTGCAACTTGGGTAATTTGGGAAGCTGAACACAAACACATTTACCTGAGCAGAGCAGAATGCAAAGTCCCATAGCCAAGAACAGACAAAGTAATTCAGAGGGAACCCATGAAGGAGCCTTTCCCAGTATACAGAACAAAAGGAGAAACCCTAGAGGTCATGGGAGATGCACAAGATGGACATGACCTCTCGTCAGGATGATAAAAGCAAAGATGCTACAGGACTTCTTGCATTTGATAGTGCCACATTCCCTACTAATATTCTGGATTCACTTCTGCTGCCCACAGCTCCAGAAAATATTGAACAGCTAGAGAGGATTTCAAGAAATGCTCTGAGAATGATTGAAAGACTGAAAAATATACCTGGTAATATAAGATGAGGGAAGACCATGGTCTTTAGCTTATTAAAATGGTAACAGTATAGACAAGCTTACAGAGAGAAGAAAATGTTTAACTTTTTTTTAATTTCTGGAGGGAATTCTTCAGTGCTGCAGACAGAAGTTAAGCAAGAAACAGTTCTTGAAAAATAAGCTTTAGACTAGAATTAAAGTGCAAATATTTAATGTTGTATCTTCTATTGAATCCCTAGGGCATATTACAGAATTCTTTGTGCAGTCCTAATCTTTAGAAAGTTTTAAATCATGTCTGGATCAGCATTTCCCCAAAGTTTAGTTCAGTCAGAAATAAGTCCCAGGAAGACTTATGACCTCTGCAGGAGGCCAACTGGGTAAACAAAGAGACTCCACTTCACCTAGAAAGCCATCAAAATGCTATGAACAAATCTAATTAGGGTTACTCTTCTCCCTGATCTATTGAGTGAGTTACAAATCCACCCACGCTCTCGGGAAAACAGAAGCGTATTCCAACATCAGAGTCCAGAAGAGACTACTGGATCTGCTGCATTTCTTTTACATTTCCTCCTTACACTTCACTCTTTGAAACAAAATTCGGAGCTTCCAACCCCCCCTTGCTTTTAGCACTTCTCCTCGAGGTGGGAGGCTGGGTGAGGCTGGGTGAGGATCGCAAGATAAATACCCAATAACAACGGAGTTGTTATTAAGCAGGCATTCTTTATTGCAGTGCTGGGGATTCTCCTCTGTACGTGCTCCAACAAATTAGCAAAACATATCATCTAATAGACACAAAACTCAGACATATTCATCTGATGTCCTGAAAAGGGCAGTCTTACTCTAATGAGTTCCTGGAATTCCTCTACATAGTCTGAGCACGTGGAGTAAAATTAGGGTTAGGGTCTTTTCCCTCTCCACTGGTCATTCATAGTCTTCCTCACACTGTTCATTAGTGGAACTCTGGGCTTCCTTTGCCCATACATGGTCATGGGGTGAGCTCATCCAGCCTTTGGACCTGGAAGGATCCTTTGGCTCCAAGGAGATCAGTTATCATAAATTATTATTATTATAAATTATTACTGGTGCTTGAGTCCCTGTTATCAGGGTGCTCTGGCTTAATGAACCAGGGGATTGTGTCTACCACTAGTAAATTTGCCCAAGTTGGGGAGCAGTGTCGATACATTGGAGGGTGAGAAGAAGCTGCAGAGGGATCTGGAGAGGCTGGGTCAATGGGCTGCAGCTGCAGCCAATGTATGAGATTCAACACATGGCCACAGGAACCCCCTGCAGCTCTACAGACTGGGGATGAGTGGCTGGAGAGCAGCCTGGCAGAGAGGGGACTGGGAGTGCTGGTTGCCAGCCGGCTGAACAGGAGCCAGCAGTGTGCCCAGGTGGCACAGAA
>JANHFX010008265.1:24458-35935 GCA_027560015.1 Chloroceryle amazona
AAACTTCTGGCAGTCGCCAGCACTACAGCCCAAGTACGGATGAAACCATCCCATCCCTGGACACGTCAACTGTGCGCTCTGCAACACAGCAGCCGTGCAGCAGACCCAGCCCATCTGCCACGCTGCCACGGGGGCTCATTTACCTCCTTCTTAGGATAGCGTAAGGCATTACACAGGCCACGCTGGACCTCTGTGCTGCAGCCCTTCAGGTACCCCCATCAGTGTCAAACCCTCCATGGCACAGAGAGCGTTTCCAAAATCTCCCACCAACCTGCCCTGTCAGCCTCCCTGAGCCTCTGTCAGCCACAGAGCTCCCCAACAACATTCCCTAACCCAGCCCCCACTGTTCCTCCCCCACGTATGCTAAAAAATGCAACTCCACAATGTGGGGCACTTAGGACACTGTGCTACGGCCAAAGACTCTTCGCATAAATCGCTTAACAAATGATTTACAGTTCTCTTCTTCAAATGTCATCCAAATGCTGGAAAACAAGCTCTGGGCTCCTGGAACAGCAGTTTTTTTTCCTGTTAACATCAGGCAAATGCTTTTGAGCTCGCCAGCAGGATAGTGGGGGCATTTGCAGGTTCAGCACAGACAGCAGCATGAATCAGGAGAAATCCTTCCGAGGAAAAGATGAGGGATCACCACTGGCAGGAAAGTGCTCTCCAAACAGTCTTAAGAGTCAGATGCTGGAAGCCCAGTAGGGCAAGGACCTCATGGTACAGGGACTGCATATCTGACCTCCAAGAGAAGCCAGAGGTCAAGCTCAGAGAAAGGCACAACGCTGACAAGATGGAGAGATCCCAGCAGCACGCGTACTTGGGCATCACACACAAACTCTCAGAACCTTTCTTAACCAAGCCTCTGCAAAACTAACCCTCTGGGGCCTTTCCCAAGCAGCCTGCCTGGTGTCCACGCTCACCCTGCAGCCGAAGGCCCTACAAAAGTCTACATACAGATGGGAAGAAGGTTTCTGGGCACACTGCCTTTGTCCGCATCCTCCCTCACTGCCCCAGGCAGGATTCAGACCTTTTGCAGTGTATTGCAGAGAGATCGTGCATCAGACAGACTGGGACACCTCCTGAAGTCCCCTTGCTGTGGGGAGTCCAGGACAGCAGGCGTGGGGCTCAGAGTCACGTTTACTTGGCATCTCCTCTGGCTGAGACATTCAGTGAGTCTAATTCAGCATCAGAGGCTAAGCCAGCTTCACTGCCACTCTGAGGTCCTCCCAACTTGGACCCCTTGATCAGGCTGCTGCCCCATGCTGTCCAGACAGACCGATGCCGTATTTTCAGTGTCTAAAGCCCAGCTTTATGTCACCTCCTGGAAACCCACCGTATCCAGCATGTGGGGAACTGCAGGGGACAGAAGCAGCCCCCGGGGCAGATGTCCCGAGGGTGGCCTCACCACAGCCCTGCTCGGCACCTACAGAGTCAACACTTGGAGCAGGGCTGCTGTCTCGGCTCCCTTGAGAGCCAGTGGAGAGAAACCAGCATTTCTAAGAGTGTCATGCAGCTGACCTACTTCCACATGCAGTGCAGCATGGGAAGGGCTCCCTCCTTCTCTCCCGGACTACGGGGAGCTGAGGTGAGCACTCCAGATGCAGAGGTCTGCACCACAGCTCTCCTAAACTGGGGCAGTCCATCCCATCACACAGCACGAGGTCCACATGCCGCTGGCGGCACCAGCTCCTCTCGTGTCCGTGCCACTGGACGCCAGTGCCTGGAGAGCAGCCCCGCTCTGCCCCAACGCACCCAGCAACGCAATCCCACCCCAGAAACATCCAAATCCTCTCAGCTGCTGCTGCCATGGCAACGCCAGAGAGAGGATCCGCCAGCCTTTGATGTGCTGATCTGTTTAAAGCATGCAAAATGCCATTCAGGAGCTGGGGAGCTGCGTGGAGGAGCACCTGACTGCCCTGGAGATGGAGGGCTCTCCAAGGAGCGAGGATTAATGCACGCTGGCAGGCACCACTGCCGTCCCCTGCCTCAGCAAGTCATTACCAGCGTGCTGTTGTTCCTGTGCTCTGGGTCACCCACTTAGTGGAGCTTAATATTTAACACCAGACAAGCTGCTGTTTCACGGGGTAGTTGGGGTTATTAATAAAAAATCTCCCTTCCACCCTCCAAGACTCCAAAATGAAGATGCTGTTACTCCAGATTATCGGCGCCAGCAGCAAGCGCCGTCAGCTGAGCACGAGTTCTAACCCCAGGGCTGTTAATGCAGAACCAAGAAGGGCTGTTAAGAGGCCAGCAGAGCCCAGTAACACGCAGCATGACGCTGTCCCCAGCTCCCACTGCACCACAGGCACATCAAGAGACTCCACCTGCCAAAGGGGCAGCGCAAGCCACAGGAAGAGCAGGCTGGCTGAGCCCCTCTCCAGCAGCTCCCACAGCCCCCAGCCTTGCAAGAGCAGAAGGCCTGACCACTGCTTACCTTCAACGGGGAACACTCGTGTAGCACTTAGCATCAGAGCTCCCCGAAGCTTTGCAAAAACCCCCAATGCTGCCAGTGCCGGAAACGCTAAACACTGACCCCTGCACTCCACGTGCCCTCGCAGAGCTGCCAGCTTAGGGGTCAGTGCACTCCGAGAAGCTCTGAAATCTGAGGGCAGAGAGGAAGATGTGAAGGGTTTTATGGTAAACCTCAGACAGAATTGGCTTTCCAGTATGAAACTCAGAAACCTCAAGTAGCCTCCTACGGAGAGAACATCTACGTCCTGCACTCTGCCATTTCCACCACTTTCATTTCAAGATTCAGCCCGCTCCACAGTTGCAAAGGTTCCTCTACATCCAGTTGCCCTCTCACTAGTGGAGTAAGAGGAGTCAGCCTTCAGCAGACCACAGAAATGCTACCGAGCGCTGCGGGAACTGCAGAAACAAGGGACTTGAAGGAAGCAGAATGCAATTACCTGAGAAAGATTTTGGCTGAACAGAGAAGCCAATCCCCACACGCACATCCACACACTTTCTTGAGAAAAACATCACAGGATCTTTGACAGGAACTATAGAGGATGCGGGATACCAAGCTCACAAAGGGAGTTCAACCTCAACCCTTTAGATTTCCTCCTTTTAACTTCTTGGAGTTTAGGGGGAGTCAGAGTACCTGCTTTACTGGGAATACTCTGGCTGTGCAAGCCTGTGAATAGAATTAAACAGTAACGAAAACCCTATTAATTATTGGCTTCCTCAAGTCCTTTTCATGAGAAAAGAGGCCCCGTTTCCCCTGCCAGCAGGCAGAGGATGAAGAACATGGCTTGGCCAGGATGCCCACTGTGGCAGAGATATAAGAGCACGTTGGTTTCGTTACCGCTGCTTCACTGCAGTACCTGCTGACCGTGTTCTGGGATGTGGGCCTGCTGGAAGCCTGCAGCACTGTAGTCTGTTCTCCTGCCTCTCCTGCAACCCTTGCTGTCCTTTCAGAGGCACAACATCCTCCAGACAAGATGTCTGTACGCATGTTTGTTCACGCTGGTCTTTGAAAACAGCCAAAATCAGGTGCTTCTTTTCATGGTTGGGTACCCAAAGGAATTTCTTCAGTCTCTGTTGTTTCCTGGCAGCTCCTGATCACATCACTGGCATGTCACGTACCTCTTCATTTAAACATAAACACTACCTATGCATACTTTCCAGGCACTTTTCACCATTAAACAAGCCTAACATTATCCCAGTAACCTGCTGGCAAGGCTCGGCAGTAAAAAGCAGACAGCTTGCGGGTGGAGAGCTAACTGCAGCGGCTGCAGCTCCAGAAAGAGGGCAAAAAGTGTGTTACTTCCTTTGGTTTTTGTTTTCTTCCTTTCTTTCAGAAATCTCACAAGAACAATAGAGGAAACTGAAGCTTCCTTGGCTGCCAAAATCGTTGATTTTTTTTTCTTCTCCCGCTTCGTTACAAGAGATTCTTTCTGTCAGGAGCAAAGCACGGGTCCGTATGTTATTGCTGGGCAGGCTCCATTCTGCTCCTCTGTGCAGTGCTGCACTATTTCCCTCCAAACAGACAAAAGACACCACCTCTGCAGAGACAAAGTGTTCAGCCTGAGACTCCCACCACACAATGCCCCTTTCCAGGGAGCGGACTCATCTCCAAGCTTCACCGGGAAGGTGCTTCACCACTGCAGCTACCAGCAGAGCCTCCAGATCAGCCTGTTCCCAGTGTCCTCACAGCACTCCCAGCTCTAAAGCGTGACTTTAAAGCAAAGTGAGTTAGCGAAAGATGCCAAATATCTGCAATTTACCCACAGTGCCTGTGACAGAATAAACATTCCTCATGTGACCCCTCTGCTGCTGGGGCCACAGAGTGTTTGAGAGGGATCCCTGCTGGTGTTCTCAGGGGACAGTCACTGCTGCTGCCTCACAGTTTGGATGGAGGGAGGGTGGTCTCGTCTACGCGTTACGGAGCTGCTGCTGGCCCCGAAGAACTCCTCTGGCAGCTCCGAGGGCAAATCTCTCCCTTGGCAGGGATGAGTTCACAGGTTTTGAGGAGAGATGCTGATACAGTACTGATGGGCAGCAGATATTTTATGCCTCTGTCCTGTGATACTGCAGCTCTCCTTGCTGCAATCTCAGCGCCAGGGCCATCTGACAGCAGGCTTGACAGGAAGCATTTTTTTCCCAGAAAGGGGGTCAGCCTGCTGACCATCATGTTGCTCTTTAACAGGAGCACGTTGCTATGCATCAGAGCGGTGGCATGTCCAAGCTGTGTGTAAAGAGAGCTGCCGTGCCGTGCCATGCTTCGCTGAGCAATTCTTGCTTGGACCAAATCTACTGTCACTGCGAGCTGAGATGATTCTGCCAGGAAAAGAGCTGAAGAATGAAAAGCCTTAGAAAACAACAGCCTGCAGGCCAAATACAGATCCCATGCAGGCATCTCCTAGAGCTGAAATACCCCCGTGCCAAAGACAGCGGCCCACAGACACAACTTCTGTTCCAGTGTTAAAGATGGGAAGCTGAACCGTAACACTTCCCACTGCACCAAAAGCAAGTCCAACATCAATTAGCTGAGTTTCCCCTTTCTGAGAACCCTCCAGCACACCACTGTCCAACTCTCCTCTGCCCTGTGCCTCCTGACAGTGTATTTTCACCCACTGCAAGGCAAACTGGAGGGAGGGAGGGACCTTCCTTCTTTAACTTTGTCTTTAAAAGATTCTAGAGAGCCATGGAGTGAAAGGAAAGTGAACTGGCTTGTTTTGGACTCTCCAGTTCCAACAAACAAAGCGACCTCCATCCAAAGCATCAGCACAAGAATTCTTTGCAAACTCCCAAGTGCAAGAGACCAGGCATGCAGCAGAGCAGGCTGCAGTACCCCCAGCAGCACAGCCAACAGCCTGACAACCTCACAAGAACGTCACCAGCACTTCAGGCAGACGAGAGGAGCCAGCAGGCTGCTGGTACATGCCTTATGAAATCGCCCAGGACCCTCTGTATTTGCACACAAGATTCCAAGGTCTCCGAGTGCCATTTGCAACCGCTAACCTGTAAATGACAACTTAAAGCTGCCCTGCGGAAGAAGCTACCATCTGCTGCTCAGCAGAACAGCTTCTCCGGGCAGAGCAATGCGTGCGTGCTAGGACACAGGCCTGGGAGGCAGTGCCTGCAGCTGGGCGCAGAGAAAGGAGAACAAGCTGCTGAAGCATCTGAGAAGCCACTGAGTTTAGCAGCAGCATGCCTGGAGATGGAAGGGTCAGATGCTTGGAAAGCCTAGCACAGCATTTCCCACAACACTCGCCCAAGGGAAGCCTCTGAGACCCTGGGTGACCACAGACTGGTTCGCTCGATCGGGGAGCTTAGCAGACAGCTTAGTCCCTGTAAGGTGACAGCACAGACGCTGCCCTCTTCTCTGCCCCAGTATGTCCCTTAAAATAGATGACAGCCCTCAGAGTACATCCCATCCAGTGCGTTAGGATGCCAGGCATCTGTACTGCCTCGAGGTCCGTGGAAGAGCCAGATGACATGGGGGCAGAACTGGAATGAGATCTGGATGGAGCAGTCACACTGATCGGTCAGTGTCTTTGCTGCCCATGGCCGGCAGTCCTGTGCCGGCACAGTGCTCGCGAGGGCATCCACAGAAAGGGGCAGGATCTCTCCTGTGTTCAGAGATGCTCTGTGCAAGCAAGGAGGCTGAAACTGTCCTTAGCTCACCCCACACCTGTCTGTCTCACCCACCGAAACAGCATGTTCTCATAGCATTTAGCTTATTCTTTGCTTTGTGCTGTAATCAGCAGGTCCTGGGAAAGACAAAACGCTCCCCATTCCAGGCATGGCACCATGACAGAACTAAATGGACTCTGAATACACTATGCATTTCCTGCAGACTATCCAGAAACCTTTGTTTTCTGGACAAATGATGCTGTAAAAAGGTGAAAATATCTATTATTCCCTTGCAGAGACCATCAAATCAGTTACGAATCTAACCTAGTTTGTACTCTGCGAAGGGATTCAGCACTCTGTTCTCTGCCTTTCCCTATTAAAAGGCCCAGGGATGCACCCCCTAAGCCCTGAAAAGTCCTGTCACCACAGTGCAGTGAAGGGCCACAGCCTTCATTCCTGCTCGTCACCTTGCTGCAGTACCTTTTTGCTTGAACAGGAGTCTTGCAGTGACCTGGACACACAGGCACACAAGCGCGCACACGCTCTCTCCTTCCCCATCTCTGTATAAATATAGAAACCTCGTCTGTTTTCTAAATGCTCTCCCACTGCTGCATTCTCTCCCTCCTCCTCCCAAGACACTTCGGTGAATACCTGCTGCTTTGTTTCTGCTGTAGATTTTTCACTGAGGCTGCAACATTTTGGAGCTGCGGATTTAACACAGTCCCCTACATCTGCAGCCCCTACATAGAAATGTATGGCTCTGGCTTCATGTTTCACCCAGTCAGCAAAATCTGGTTTGCAAATGGGAAGGGAACTTGAATTTTGCTGCTGTTTGCAGTGCTGTGGCTCAAAACATGACATCGTTAGTTCAGCTGTGGAAAGAAATGTGAATTTTCAGATGGTGCTGCCATACTGAGCAGTCCCGCTACAGAGAGGTGGTGTCAGGAGCTTCCCCGGAGGCTGCCCTCTGCTCATCTAAGATTTTAGCAAGGCTGCTCTATCCAAAACAGGTTTCCAGAATCTGCCCTCATGGCATTTTGAGAGCCGGAGGTGAGAACTGCTGGAGAGAGAGAAGTAGGGCAGGGAACCCAGAAATCTCTGCAATCCTTGACCCATCCTTCCATCACGCCCCCAGCGATGCTGCACCTTTCCAGACCAGCACAGAGAGGGTACATTTCGGAAGAACCTTGACACACTTAGACAATTAAAACAAATTAGCATAATTCAGACTAAACTTCTAATTTTAGCCCTCTGTAAAGCTGCTTTCCTTTGAGCTCAGCTCTCGCTCGCTGTACCTCGGCCTCAGCACACTACAGGCAGCTTCCTCCCGTGAATCCACTGAGCCCCGCGGGCTGTCGAGCACAGGGCTTCCACGAAGGGCATTGTCCTTTGCTTCTCACCCTCTTGGATGCGCTCGCTCTGGATGGGGCTCACTCCCTCACACAGCCTGGGCAGACACCCTGGCACTGAGGAGAGGGCACAGTTTGAAAGGACTTGCTCTGGAAACAGATGACTGAATTCTACAGGGTTTCAAACGCTGCTCACTTCACCCCAGTATCTTGAGAACTGGTGGGCTCAGCGAGCTCAGACAGATGCCATTATTACCTGAATAATTTAAGAGCCTGCAGAGCAACAGTGCAGACTGGCACCAGCTTCCCCTCAGAGCCTCCTCCCCCTGCAGCAGCAGGGGCTGCTCTGACCTGACATCCCTCGCATCTTCAGATGCTTGTATTCTGCTCGTGTTCCACCTGCCAGCCACTCTCCCTCCCATCACCGTGCTGCATTTCCCTCCTGCCTGGAAATGTCAGGAAAGGACACGGGCAGAGGCTCTGAAATGCCTTGCTAGCTAAGTACTGTACAAGCTGTTCTCCCCTTACAACTGACTTTAGTATTTGTGACAACTATTTACTGGGAAAGGGATGGACATCCCAAGTCAAACACAGTTCATCACAGATTAGCTCACATTATCTGAGAGATGAGGCTCTCCTGGCACCGCATCCTGCAAAGGGCAAGGCAGACAGTGAAAGGAGAAAAGGGTAAAGGCCAGAGAGGAGCTGCTGCCACGGAAATGTTCTGATTTCTCTAAGTGAGAAAGCTCTTGGTCTGCGCCCGCTGCAACAAGCCACGCTCAGACAGAAACTCCTGTAACCCCCACTGTGAAGAACCCTGAGATCAGGGTCATTTCTGCATTGCCTTTTGCCTCCCTGCAGACGCGTGTGCCACGCACTGCCCTCTGCCATCCTGCCCCCATACCTGATGCAACCCCTGGAAAGAAAATCCAAATGCTGGGGGCACAGATGCTCCCATTATAACCAGTGCTTGCTGCACTGCGACCTTACAGAGACATGCTGGAGGGTGACTGAGTGAAATTGGCCAGTTTAGCCAAAGGTAAGTTTGAAACAGCTTCTTCTTACTGACTCCATACCAGGGAGATTCACAGAGAGGTGGGAGTGGAACCGTAGTGGGTTGTGGGGAAAAAGCCCCCCCGAAGGCCTCCGATGGCAGAGCAGAACCGTACAGCATGGCACTGAGGCTTTTTTTAGTCCCAGCAGCATTTCCATTCCAGGACTCCGGTGGCAGGTCAGATAAACAGCTTCAGAGGGAGTCAGCGTCACACAGCCCCTGTACTTCCCAACCCAGCCTAAAGCAGGAACAAAATATTTATTGAGCTGCTATGAATCAGAGGTCTGAATCTCCTGACAGTGCAGCCAGCTGACGTAATCCTCCCCAAATCCTGATGGGACCAGCTTCCCCAACAACCTTGGCAGAGCCTGGAGGGTCACAGGTACGTGGTAGTCACTTAGAAGAAGTTCCAAGCTGGCAGGCTGGGCAGATGTGGGGTGCAAACCCTCCACAACTGCCCCATCCTTCGGTGCACCAGATCATGCTGCTTTGCCCCAGCTGCCAGCAGCTGTGTATACAAAACACCTTCCCAGCTTTACACGCAGCACATTTACAGCAAAAACGATTCAACACTGCACTGCTGCTCTGAACCCAGCCCGGGCACAACCCGAAGGAAGGTTTAAGATGGTCCCTTTTGAAAGCCTAGAGAACAGCTCGATAGCTGAGGGGTCAGCCCACTGCCACTCACGCTGTTTAACTCTTCATCCCCACTGTCTCTCTGGTTACATTCAGGGTGGTAAAAGCTAGGGTTTCCTCCAGCCTCAAGGGCTTTGGCCGTCCTCATATCCCATGCCCTGATGTCTCATGCCCCTTCTCCCTGCCACTGCACAGTAGCATCATATTCCAGGCAGACGATACCAATTCCTTTGCAAAAAAAGTGCCTCAGACAGAGAGTCCTGGAGTCCAGACACCCAATCCTGGCTGCAGAGAGCTGCTGCAGGTAGCTGGAGCCTGGCTGGAGCATCCAGTGTCCTCACAGCTTCACCTAGTGCTGATCTCACATGGTCGTAAAGGTGCCTTCTTTGGTGCCGTGCCGCACCACAAGCTGCTTATCTGCTCGGGGCAGGTGCCTGTATAGGCACTGATCTCACAATGCAGGGGGAGGCAGGAGGAGTTTTGGCTGAGGGAACTGACAAAGCTTGCAGTGGGAGACGAGAGAAGTTGCAGCTAGAGCTGTTGCTCTAGGAGCAAGACACGGGAAGGAGACAAAGCAGCTGTGTGCTCTGAAACGCTGTGGGTGGCACGGGCCTTGCTCTTGCTGATGAGCTCCAGCTTGCTGGTTGGGTACCACCACAGCTCCCAGCAGCCAGGGAAGCCCTGGGTGGCTGACAGCCACGACATCTCTGGCAGGATCTACTGCCACTGAATTCAAGAATCCAGGTGGCCCAATCCAGCCACTACACCAGGCCAGGCAGCCAGGGGAGGAGCGCACAATGGTGCTCTTAAGTCCAAGGGGATGTTCTGTGCCATCTGCAGCTGTCTGCTGAAATCCTTTGGCCTTCTGTTCATCACCCTCTTCTCTGCAGCCCCTCTAACCCTAGTGCCAGCTGAGGGCTGCTGCTCAGTGGCAGCCCTAGGAACGGATGGCAGGTGAGCAGAGAGAACAGCCCCAGTGGCTCCTGCTTGGCAGCACTCCAGCAGCGATTTCTCCCCCTGGTTTCTCATGTGCTTCTTGCATAATTCTAACAGAGGTGCCTGCATTTCCATCTCAGGGATCCTAAGCTTGGACTTAAGTCCCACCCTGACAGAGCTCATCAGCGAAGAGCAGGTGAGCGAGCTCTGCAGCGTGCCACACGAGCAGCCCACACATTGTCACCCTACGTGACCCTTTGAGCGTCCTACTAAGGAATCATCTGTAATTGCTCCTCTGTCTGATGGAGCTTGTGGCTGTTGTTCCAAGCCCTACTTGACTTGTTCCAATTCCCACATTTCCCCGACTTCCTAAGCAGGCAGAGCTTCTTTCTTGCAAAAGCATTCTCCTGAGCATCCTTTGCGTGGCCTCAGTCTTGTCAGAGCTGCCCATCAGGGATCCAGCCCCTCTGCCAGCTCACCTCACACACCTCTGCTTGGAGTTTCTTCTGACAGTCAATGTCAGACCGCTCTGTCCACATTTACTCCTTACCCAAGCTCGAGAGTACAACGGGGGCCATTCAATCCTCTGCACTCCCTTCGCCCTTTCCCACCATCTCATTCTAGCTGGTGGAAGAACTTTCTCTGCCACAGCTCCTGCCAAACACAAACATCTCTCTCTGTCTTTCCCACCTATTTCAAACCCTCTCTCAGAAATTTCTTGTCTCCCTTCTCCGAAGCACCCTGCTGGGATGTAATCCCGTGTGTAACAGTCAGCACCAAAATCCTTCCTGCTGCAGCACGCAGAAGAAACGCTGCGCTGAGCATGGGTGCCAGACTATCCCGTGGGGAGGCACGAGCCCCCCAGCCAGTTCTGTGCTGCTGGCAGGAACAGACACCAGGAGAAGGCAAGAAGAGCTCTGCAGAGAGTTTCTCATTAGGAGATATTTTCTTTTACTGTTCAAGACTGGATTGTGTGAGATGATCTACAAATCCATGCCTAGAGACTGCCTTACCCTTGCACGCTTGCAAGACAAAGGAACTAGACAGGAATGGAACGAGAAAAGGGGTTTGGTCCTCATTATCCCCCTCCCCCCAGAGAAGGAATTAAAAAGAAAAAAAAATAGTGGTAAATTCAGGCAGCTTTGTCCTCTGCTGTTTAGATGCCCACGCAAAACTTACACTGAATGCACTGAGAGGATGTATCACATCTTTCATAGTACTCATTTATCATTTAAACACTGATAGCAATTATCACAGGTATTTCCTTCCGAGCGTTTGGTTAGATTGTTATTTAATACAGCAGCCACAGCCATGCTGCACACAGACTGCCCCAGGGCACTGCTGACAAGAGCCTGGCCCCTTCTCCTTGCCCCCTTCTCCTTGCCCCCCACCCTGCAGATGTTTGTAACCATTCCTCA
>JANHFX010008271.1:0-53498 GCA_027560015.1 Chloroceryle amazona
GGGAAAGGTTGTGCAAAAGAAACTGTAAAGAATATAAACCTTCAGAGCCAAGTAAAAACACATTTTATTTTTTCAGTCTTTTTGAATTGAATGGTAAAAAGCAAATTCTTTCTCCTAGTCAAATGGGCCATGGGGTATTGGCTCATTACTGAGGGTTGTTGTTTGCTGGGCTTTGCATTTACAGTCGAAGGCCTTATTTTCCATAAAGGGGCTTGGAAGGATTTTTCCCCAGTGATCTAATTCTCCGCACGGGGCTGTGAAGGCTGTAACAGCTACTGCTTTGTGCCTATACTGCGCTACATAAAACACACATTGAAGGGAGGCATTCTCGAGGTATGTGTATGTTTGCTAATATGAATACTCACTATTAGCGGAGGTGGAGGGGGTGCAGGTTTTAACATCTCCGCAGGGAGGTGTTCGGCTGTTGGCAGGAAGGAGGCAGATGGCGGGGCTGTTGCTGAATAGAAGCTAAACTAAAAACACCAGGGGCCTCATCTGGGCTGAGTTTCTCTTCTCTCTCTTTCTCGGGGCTGCTGCAGGAAGAACAATGTCAAATTTCCCCCCTCCTCTTTTTTTTTTTTTTTTATGAATGAAAGTAGAGAGGCGAGGCAGGATTGAATGTGTATGTCATTCAGGGGCTATGACAGAGATGATTAGGGAGGTCAGTGAACTCCTTTGCAGCCTTGAGCATGCGGTCACTCTATTCAGCACCCACAGAATAGACATCAATATAAAAAAGCCCGTCCAATTTGCATTAGTATTCAGATAAAGATATTACTTCGTACGATTTGTGAATGTCAAGTAATGCTGGCTGCTTTCTTGGAGAGAGACCCGCTGAAATGGCAGCATTTTACTTTTAAAAACTTTTGATAACTGGACTGACTCTGTGCATACAGTATATGTGAAAAAGGGAATTTCTGGACATATTAGGATTTGTATTGTATTAGTTAACTGCTAAAGCTGTCTGTGTGCATTGTAAGAGTTGCATAGAGAGCTACTAACGTTTGAGCAGGTATGTGCGGGCAGGGGAGAGCTCTCGCAAGCTATCCAGAGAGAAAAACAAAAGTTTCCTTGTGCAGCACTTAGTCAAATTGTCATCCAAAGTTTCTGCACAAGCAGTTTTCAAGCCAAAAGAATGGAAATGGGGATGTTTTGGGATTTTGCTTAAGTTGAATGGGAGGGCATATACCAATTCCTGTGACTTTCCTGCCTGGAAAGAACGGATGATGCACTGGTTGAGATGTTTTACTTCGTGCAGCTGATGGCAACCAACCTCTCATCGCATTTCAGCGAATGCCCAGCTAGGGTTCCAAGGTGTAGGGTACGGCAATCTGCATTGCTTTGCTTCGTGTATCTGAGCATTTCAAAGTTCACCCTGAAATTATAAGGGTATTGAAGTGTTTGCCAAATGGCACCAACCATTCCTGGAGCCAGCCTCGGGGTTTATGCTCTAAACCCTCTAAAAAGAGTGTCTTACATGTTGATGGTGCTTCCTGCTTTGCGCATGAGACCAGAAGCACTCTTGGTTCAGTTAGTGGGCAGCTATGAATGATACAGGTTTGAGAGTTGATCTATTTCTTCTCATTAACAGCACCAGCTAAAAATTAAGTCTTTAAAGCTGAGACTAGCATATTTTACTGATCAATAAATAAGACTACACGGATGAAATAAGACTTTTTTTTTTTTTAAATCTTATTTCTTACTTAGCAAATTGTTAACTAGAAAGTCTGTTCCAGTGCACAAACAGACTCATTAATGTATTTGACGCTAGCTATATAACAACATGTCCCCTACACGTATTGACAGGGGACACTCCAATTAAATTTGAGGTTTTTTTCTTTTAATTAAGACTTTATTAACAACCACTGAGTAGGGAATGCAATGAAAGTAAATCTGGAAATTGTATAGTGAAGTGTTGATCTGCTAATTAAGTCATGCAATTAAAGTAAGCCACTCTGACCAACATGTTAACTTTTATGACTCCCTCCAACAAATTTTCAGTGCTGCTTGGGAAAGTGTACCTGTCCCAAAGCCTGTTCTTGAAGTGAGGCAAACACTACAGAAGTCTTGATTGCTGCATCCCTGCTGCATCTGGACCATTTCCATCCAGTGGCACCCAGTTTGCTGTCTGGACACAGCTGAAATCTTGTGTGAAGCTGGACGAGGACTTTTTTCCCCTCTCTAAGTCTGGGAAACAAAATTTTTCCTTCTAAGGTGTAGTCAATAAAAGTGAACTTTGATATCCAACTGTGTGCTTAGAAATCTGTCCTCCCTGAAAACTTAGTACGTACATCTACTATTTTATTTAGATACCCTAAAAGATAGGGAATCTAGCCAGTTTCTGAGCTGTTAACTTCCAGTTTACAGAAGCCTTTGACCAAGACCTTTCTGCAGCGATTTGTCAGCTGGCACACAGAGCTGTGACTGAAGGCTTTAGCTGAACCTTAATTTCACCTAAGGTTAGGGCATGGCCTGCTGGTAGTTTTTTTCTGGCTGGTCATTGAAGTGTGTGGAATCCAGGGCAGGAGCCTGGGCATGAGCTCTTCGGCTTCAGATTAGGTGGTGAAGGGGCTGTGTTTTCCTCAAAGTTTAGCTTTTGGCAATTTTTAGCATACGTGGGGCAGACCAAACAGCAATATTCCAAATTCAGATATTTCTACTAAAAATACAGGTGAAATTCTCTCCGTGGTTTAGTGACTTTTTCCCAGCTGGGCTGAACTTGATACACAGATGAGCAGTTAAACCAGTTTCATTTTTCTGTTTCCTCACTTTAATAGATTCTTTTTCTCCTTTTCCAAGTGTTCTGCATGCTTGTAACTTTTCCCGTGTCCTGGAGTTTTGTCTGCCTCTGCATACTGGTTTCTTCTTTTTTTTCTGACCCTTCAAAAAAACACAAAAACCAGCTTGAAGTTGCCTGCTGACTCAGCACCCTCAAAGCCACTAGATAGCATGTTTGATGTAGCTGTTATAGTGCTTGCCACTTAATCTTTATTTAATACCGGTTAGTTAATAAAGTTTATTCTCCTCCATGTAACAGGCTGCATGCCAGAGAGGTTGGTGGCTTGGTAAAAAATTGCCTTACATCTTTTTTTTTTTTTTTCCATCAAATGAGACTGCGGTTCAGCAAAGCTGTTCATGGTATGTGAAAGTGAGCAATCTGGGCTGTGAGGAGGAGTAAATCCCATAGCACCCCCTATGCAAATGCTGGGCTAAAGCCATGTCTGAAGACATGTAGGATACCGAAAGCACCTTAAAATACCTTGTTACACCCTGACTTTTTTTTTTCTTGGCCTCCTGCATAGCTTATCAGTTTAGCATTTGCCCCTCTTCTGGCTGTTCATCTGGTAAGCTTGTAAAAAAAATATACTTTTTCCTGAAGCAGAGCTGACTGTCTGGGTCCCCCCTTTCCAGTACTCTCACAGCTCTTGTTGCCAAGCACTATAGATATGATTTAAAGCCCTGGATGTGTGAAGAAGGACTTTTATTCCTGTGGTGAATGTGGTATTCCTGGTGTGCTTACCCCTAAAGTATCTGCTCCTTGGCTTGAATGACCAGGAAGTTTCTGTAATATCAAAAGCAAACAAAAACTGTGAGATATGAGCTGAGTAAAACCTTTGGTAAACTTAGTAGTTAAAATGTGAAAGGTAATCAAATGTAAACCTGCCCTATTATTCTGATAGGCTATCTGGGGGGTTGTCACATTCAGGTGAATAGAGACCAACCAGGTAGTTAAATCACTGGTGGTTTTTCTGCTGTCAGGTTACACAATGTAGCAAAGTTGTGGCTTTTTTTTTTTTTAGTTTGTTTGCTTTTGTGTTTTGATTTGGTTTTGATTGATTGTTTGTTTGATTTTTTTTTTTGTAAGAATAACAGCACAGTCAAGTAAGAAAGCATTTCTCCAATAACTGCTTCAGTTTAAGATATAGTCATCTAAAAAAGGTGTGGTCTTTATTGTGGAGGGGGAGGTAGGTCTTGTGTGCTGGCCTTGCTTTTGCAAATCTAGAAAGCAGGAGAAGACAAAGAGTTGGTGAAATAAAAAGGTTATATTAAAACTTGGAAGGAGGTTTCTTTATCTTGCAGAACTGTATGCAAAACAATTACCGTGTGCTTACATGTTTAGTGTGGTGAGATTTTGGGGCTGTGCCATTTCTGCAGGTTGTGAGGGGTTAAAAGTTATTAATGACTCAGAAGTGAGAAGGGTTCCAAGTGCTCGGGTGAGGAAAGGACGCAGTCTAAGATCATTCTTTGCAAGCAAACAGAGCTCTGCAGGCTGCATTGTGTGCTGAAGGCACTCTTCCCCGGGAACGCCATGGCACAAGGATCCCAGCGTGGGCGTTTGCACCCAGAGGTTGTGCTGTCAGCTGTGGAACTACCTGCAAATGTCAAGCTGACACATGGCAGCGTGTTGGTTTGCTTATTTCCCCCCCCACTTTTCATCCCATGAGCCAAACCATCGCTACTTCCCTTGGTATAAGGGTAAGGAAGTAACAGGTGATCATAGTGCATCATGGCATGCCAGAGACCCACGAGGGTGGCTGCCCAGCTCCTGCTGTTTGATAACTGATGAAAGTATTTGTCAGCTTCTCTTCATTCAGTGTTTTTGCCCTGGAAAGTGGAGTGTTTTGTAGTTCTGTCTTTTTTCACTGAACTACCTTGCGTTGTTCACAAGGAATACTCACTAAAGTATTTCATCTGATGTAGTTAAATCAGTAAAACTCCGGAGACCGGGTCACTGCTAGGTTATCAGGATTGCAGTAGTACCCAGAAGTTATGGTGTCGAAGCATTTTGGAGTTGACCTGGGGTGAGTTGGGTTTAGGGGAGTCAGGAAAATAACTGGGTATTGCTTAGGGGCCAAACCTGATGGTGGTTATGTGGTGCATATGTGAGGTCTCGGTGATGCCAAGAGAGAGGAGCAATGCAAAGTAACACACAAGAAGTGGAGAATTTGACTGTCGTAGAGCTCTGAGGAGGGTGCTAAGGACAAGGAACATCTCTGAGGCTCCTCTTAAAAAATTCAGGGCACCTGGCCTCTGTGGAGATGGTGTGCAGATGTGGTGCCATGTCCCAGGAGCTGTCCGGTCCCTTATGTTGCCGGTGGTGACTCTGCAGAGGGACTTACTGGGGGGTTTCATCGTTAGGTGAGGCAGAGGAGATTGTGTGAAGCCCTGAAGATGTTTCTGCTCAGGGCTTCACAGGGTACTGCAGGATAACATGCATCACTCTGGACTGACAACTCATCCCCTCTTACTCGCCCCCCTGGGGAAAGCAAAATACGCGTTTATGAAGGCTTTTCTTTTGAGGAAAAGGGAGCTACAGGAGATGTTCCTGGATCCAAATGATGAGACCAGCCTTTATCAACCTTATGCTTTCCCTGTCAAAAGCTGAAAAGCTCCCAAGAATTGGATTTTTAATTTCACTTTGATGCTTGGCAGAGCCTGTAAAGATCCTTCAAGGCAAGTTTGGCTCCCAGTTCAGAGGGTTGTTGCTTTGTTTGGGGGTTTCACCATTCTCTGTTGCTTGTAGTCCTGTAAAAATAATAATGAGGTCCTGATCTTGCGCCTATTGAATCCTAAGCAAAAAAGCTCCCATTGATTTCTAAGGGAGCAGGCTGAAGCCCTTCACAGATTGTGGTGGGAGCAGCTATTTAGCATAAGCAGGGATTGTTTGGAAAGTTTTCTAATGACCCAAACATTTTAACAAGCAGAGGAAACTCCGGCGAGTAAAAAGGCTCCCTGGTTTGGGGGTGGGGAGATGCCTGGTGCTGCTTCATGGGGGTGATCCCTGGAGCCGGCTTTCTGTGACCTCCTATTCCTCTCAACCTGCTGTAATGCAGACATTTGCTTCCCGTCTTGGTTTTTATAACTCCAGCTTTGATGCAAACCAGTGGCAGCATTGTAGCCCAAACGTGAGCACCAGAGGCGGCGGTGATGGCCACCACCCGTGTGCTCTGTGACTCTGGCGTGAGTCCCGCGTGGAGCAGAGTCGCAGCACCCGTCACCATCCCCACATGCTGCATCCTCGTTGCCATCGGATCAGTGTCGTCCGGCATTAGCCCCCCAGCACCATGACCTGCGAGCTGCACAATGTGCTGGGGAAAGTGTTAATAATCCCCTGCGGGGGTCCGCAGGCAAGCTGGGAGAGGCTGTGGGCAGACTGGAGCCACTGAACTCCAGGGCCACTTGCATGGGGACAGGGAGCTGGTGGAGGAGTTTGCCAGCACTTCACAGGCAGGCAGAGCAGAGGTAAAAAGTAGTTTTCTCAGAGGAGTGGTGTTTTGTTGTTTTGTTTTGTTTTCTATACCCCCCCTTTCATGTGCAAGACTCAAACACAAGAAATTACCTCACAGCAAAATATTTCAGCTGCTTGTTTGGAGACTGTAGGTCTTGAACTAATTGGTTGGTGATTTATTTTTTCTTTAAAATTTTTTAACTTCTCTATATAGATTCCCCCAGGCAAGCATTTTGCCTGTAGCCGGTAGCAGGATCTGTGAGAGATGAGCTTGCTGATTCCCAAAGATGTGCTTTGGGAGATGGGGTATCTGAGCTAAAAGTGAAGTGGAAAAACCGGTTGCAAGGGGAAGATTAGGGAGTTACGAGTGTGTCCTTACAGCCAAGCATGGTTGCGAGCATGTGCAACCAAAGATAAATCCTCCATGAGCCTGTCTTTAATTAAAAGAATGATTGGAATTAGGCATAGTACCATCTCTCCCGATCTGTATCATCTCTATCTGTATGAATAAAGCATTTTTGGGGAGGGAGAAGAGAAAACCACCAGATTTTAATCTTCCTTTGGTAGCCCATGTGTCTGGCTTTTAAAAAGGGCATATTTCTCCCTGTCTTAAGAGTACCCAGTCTTGTTGACAGTAAACAACTGTCACTTGGCAGTTTATGAAAGGAGAAGAATGTTTAAGAAAACATGTCCAGTTTAAATAGTTATGTTAATAAGCTGGGGATTCATGCAGAAGTGTGGGGGGGTGGTAAATGGAGGTGCATAAATTAGCTGGTATTTGCTGCCTAAGGGATGAACTGTGAGTGTAGTTGGAAAAAAAATAAATATTTTTTACAGCCGGTGTGTTATGCATGATTTCACAGCTTTCTGTGAAAGCACGATTTTTTAATTTTTTTTTTTTCCCCAGGGAAAACTCAGAAAGCCTTGTTCTTGCAGCGTGTGGTGGGTTGGGCCCTGGGAGGCCCCTGGATGGGATGAACTGCAGGGCTGGGAGCCCAGCACTCCCACCGACCGGCCCTAATGCTGCTTCACGCTCCATGGCAGCGCTCAGCCTTCGCAGCCGCCCTGCCGTGTCCTTAGCCTTTGCTTCACGCGTGTGATCAGAAGAGGACACTGCAAGGAGACTGCCTCCCAATTTGCAAATTGATTAATTACAGAAGAGGGGGGGGCAAAAAAAGAAAACAGTAAGAAACAGCAGATGGTGTCCTCTCTGCATCCCTGCCCAAAGTTGCTACAAATCCATCACCTACCTTCTCCTGAGTTAATCACTCATGAATGTAGTGAGTGATGAGCAAGTGTAAAGCATTTATTCCAGCTCAGCCCAAAGGCATCAGTGTCAAAAGCATAGTAAGAACTTGGTGTCAGGCACTTCAAATCTGTAATAAAGCATAAAAATAAGTTTCAGGCTTTCCAACCCCCTGAATTCCTGGCTTAGGAACAAGAGCATAAACTGCTGTTGGGGGCTGCTGATAGTGGCATTGAAAATATTCAGTAGAGCCACCCTCCTGCACCTCCAGCTCCCATCCTAGATGAGATACAATATAAATACAGTAAATACTGTGGAGTTCAAATAAATACAGTGTAGATGCTGTTTTACAGATACTTGACCTTTAGTTTTTGGATGAAAGGATCACAAAATTTTATTTTGGCCAGTGGTTCAATTAATACTGCCATTATTTGATCAAGGATGCAAAGGAAGCCCAAACCTGAAGCATCCTGCTGCAGAAATGCTTTTGAGACATGCCCAGATTAAAAAAAAACCCAAAGAAAATAACTCCTAGGAAGTGTGTATTGAATAATAGTGGGAATCCAACCTGTGTATTATTTAGTGAAGGGCTGAGATTTCTGCCTCATTTTTATGTGTAAGTGTGCTGGCATCTTGGCATTTGAGAAAGCAGTGATCTTCTCCATGGAGAAAGTCTTCATGGAGGGATGGGAACCACAGATGTGGCTGGGAGTAACAGCAGGGATTCTTCCTCAGTACAGGGGCAAAAAGGGGCAAGCTTGTATCCAGCACACTGATTTTGGCAGCGGGTTGCTGCCTGAGAAACTGGGCTTCCCACCTGATCCTGGATCTGGTGGCCCCACGCAATGTAAAACTTTCCTGTGGGGAGCTGTCTGCACACTTTGCACAAGATCATCTTGTGTGTGGAATGTGTCAGTACTGGCAAAAAGGGCCTGAAGCCTTTTCAGGTGCTTTCAAAATGTTTGAAGTGGAGGTTTCCTCCCCCTCTGCACCCCTCCTCCAGTGCACAGCAAATGATGTGCAGACAAGTGATTCAGTCCTTGCAGGAAAAACTTCCCCTGGCGCTTAAGCTTGCCTGTTTTGGGGATGAGAAGAAGCAGTTGGAGGAGCAACATGCAGTGTCTTGGGGTAGGGAGGAGGAAATGAGCCTGAATTAGCCACCTGTCCTCTAAAAGGGAGTGGAGGGGACAGAATGCTGTGGGCATCTCTTGCTACATATATGGGTGTATACACCAACATGAATAAGTAAGTATAAGTATGTGGGGAGGTTGTCCAACTTCGTGTCTTCACTAGTTGTACAAGCTGATGGTTCATCCACCCATCCCACTACAGGGAATGTGGCAGGAGCTTAGCTTTGGTGGCTGACTTTAAGACAAATCCAGCCCTTGCATGTCTGCTGGGCTGTTTTTATCATCCACCTTTTCTGTCTGCCAAAGCAAAATAGCTATTTTCTTTCTCCTTTGGCTTGCCTATTGCAGTGACCATCCTTGCTGTCACAACAGTGTCTGTCTCACTCAGACCCTTGGGATCTCGTTCACAGCGAGAAGGAGGCTTCAGAAGTGTTTCTGGTGGGGGAAAGAAGGGAAAAGCTGGGAAAATCAGACTGTGGAGGTTGGGACAGGTGTCCAAAAATACCCGTGGAAGGTCCCTGGCTCGTGCAGGTAGGACCAGCCATGTTCTGGGAAACACTGGAAACAGCCGTCTGCAGAGGCTCCGCATTTACTTTTGGCAGCTTTAAAATAGCTGTGTATAGAGGTGTCTAACCAGCTTCTGGCATTACTGGAGCCTGTAACAGTACTGTTTGTAGAAGATGATTATTTGGGAGTGTTAAAACTGCTTGAAGGGAGTGGGACCTGAGACACGCATGACTTCCTTGAACTCTCTCTTAATTTATTATGTGCAGTCCAAAACCCGCCGTAATAGATACGGTTGCAGGAGACCATTAAAAGGTCTGTTCTGGTGAACCTGATGCCCTGCTGTTGTTGCTGGAAATGATAAACCGCTGCGTTTGGGTCGGATGGTATGCGATGCCCTGTGTGTGTGCGCACAGGCATGGAAGCTGGTAAGTCCTGCTAATTTAGGGATTGTTTTCCAAGTCTGTTTTCTATAACTCCATAGACTTAATACAAATAAAGAATGGACTAAGTTTCCTGTGAGAAGCACAGAACAAACGCTAAGCGTGGGATTTGAATGCAGAAAGGTGAAAACACAAATGTATACAGAAACAGCAAGTCAAACAAGCTGAAAAAATATTGTAAGGTTGATTTAACAGAGCGGTGAACTCAAAGCTGTCTAATCCCTTTAGCAGCCTTCTTTAAAGAGGAGAAATAAAAGAATTTTTGACATCTACTTTACTTTTGCCATCTCTCCCAACTCTTTCTAATAACGCTAAAGGATAAGACTTGAGTTTAGCACAAGGGCAAAGTGTTACAGCCTTAGTTAGATGTGCTTTCTAAATAACGAAAACCTGGTTTGTCATTCCCGACTTTAGATTAAAGTGGATCAGACTTCCCGAAGGAGATTACCGTTAAACTTCTCCAATTTGGGTACCTGGCACCTAAATCTCGCTTGAGGCACTGAAATAACAGGGTTGGGTTTGAAAGGTACTGAGCCAGGTCAGGCTCTGCATTTAAATCGCTTAAGCACTCTCAAAATCTGGCTATGCATTTTGATGCCTAGATATGGATTTCTGGTCTTAATCACCGACCTTTGCATTTCAAATATTTGACCCTGTTTTCTTTACTAGCTATGCAGACGGAGTGGCCCCCAAATTATTAGTATTTCTTTTTGCTTTTACCCAGCTGAAAACAGCTAGCAGAGAAGACTTGAAGTTCTGCATCTTATTACTGAGAAATAGGCATCTTTGAAAAATAACATTTTATGTAACTCAGGGGAAATTTGGAAAAAAGGGGAATTTTCGCTTATTTTCATTCACATGAACATGATCCATCATATATCTAAAACCCCCAATCAGTTGGAAAAAAACCCCACCCAAACTACCCTAAACCTTTGCCCTCTCTTAATCTTTGTACAAGAGATTGTTTTTTTTTATATGTGCTTCCCCCCCATCCCCCCCCCCCCCCCCGAAATAGAGGCAATTGATAGGCTCATAAACAAATGCCAAACATTAAGTCCTAATCTCCATATAGAGGAGCCTGACCCTTTTTATAGAGCGAGAGGGTAGAGGGAGGAAACGGGGCCAGGAGTTTGAGGTTTAATGCTTATTAAAGTTTTAGTGGGTGGGAAAATGCAATCAATAAATTTTGTTTAATGCCTGGAAACTGGTGTTAGTTTTCACTAGCTACACTGGAGAGTAGTTTTCATTTTGAAACTAGGACACTCGTAGTTGGAATGACAATTAATGTGGAGTGAATATGGTCCCAGTTGGAAGCCGATTTTTTGAATAGCATGAAAACTCCCCCCACCTCCCTGCCTTGGCTCCGGAGTAGGGTAGCTTCCGTTTTTAATTAGTGAACCAGGCAAAATTTAGCTCATTGTGTCTTTCTGCTCCTTTGGCCCAGTGGATAGCTTGGATTTCTCCATCTTGCTGTCATGAGGCTGTTCTTTTTATTTATTTTTTTTTCCCCTTCAGTTTTGGTGAGGGGAGGAAGGGGGGCTTCAGGATACTTAGGATTAAAGTCATTGTTCAGGAGTATTTGCAGCCAGCTGCCTGCATTAAATGAAGATTAGAGGAGCGCACATTAAAAGTGCAAGGGAAATGCAGAGGAGCTGGGATTTGGGAGCTGCATAGCTGTGAACCGAAGGGGAAATGTTGGGGCTTTATGGCAATTTTTTTCTGACGCCATGTGATCTCAAAGCCCACTTCAAGTACCAGAAAAGCTTCACAAGTAATTTCCATGGCCAGACCTGCCTGGGAACTGTAAAGGGACCAGAATTCTTTGCATCCCTTAGAAAAGTTCCTCTGAGGTAAACCTAAACTTCTGGGTCTGGTGAGTTTATATATTGCTTAAAAATTCATCTGCAAGAGCACTTATGAGGTGATGAAGGTTTTGCTAGGATCCACTAAATAGCTGAAAATCCACCCTGGAGGTCAAAACTCCAAAAGTAATGAATTTTTGAAGCATTTTAGGAAGGAAATGAGGGTGGTGAGGAGGAGCCTAGAAAAAATAACTCAAAAGAATTCTTTAACAAGGTGTGCTTATTCTTCTAAGGATAAGAAAGTTTAAAAATATTTCCAAAGATTTGGTTTCTGTCCTTTCTTTATGGGGCACTCATTTGTGTCATCCGTTGTTTTTATTGCAAACTTTGCTAATTGCTTGGTGTGTGTTACCTACAAAGCCTGTCTGGGTAACCTGGTCCAGCAAAGCCGGAGGGATGGATGGCATGGTACACTGATGCTAAACTGCATAGGTTTGTTCAGAGCCTCCACAGTGTAGCAGGGCCCGATTCTTCTCCAGTGGAGGCTGGGAACAGGCTTTTCCCGGTCCATTGGGATACTGGGAAACCTCAGTTCTGTGCCTCAGCTTCCATAGCCACCTCCGATGGCTTTGGGAAGTGCCTGTGGCAGTTGCTTGCTGCAATGACTTTTTTGGACTTCCTCTGGCATGAGGAGTAGGAATATAAAATGTTAGCCATTTTGTGGAGGGCTCTGTCTTTTGAGATTAGCTGGGATGCCCCTCCTGTGCTGTGCAAAAGCTGGTGCCAAGTTGGCCTCTGTTCTTCAGAGGCAACAAGAGGTAGACACCAAAAGGACAATGACATATCTGAAGTTTCTTGTGCTCTACCTAGGAACAGCTCAGTGGGTGTCATGTCATGTTGCCTTGAGTAGGGATTGACCACATTTGGCATCCATGGTTGAGTGAGGTGAGCTGTGTGACATATGAACAAACGAGCTGCAAGGATGCACTCACCCACACGCCAGGCTGGGACTGGTGTCATCCCCACTGTGAGCATGGGCTGCTGAGATCTGATAGAGCTTATTGCTGCCCTCCTCTTGAGGACAGCACAAAGGCTTCAGCACCTGGGAGATCTGGGAGAGGAACCCTCGGCAGGGGCAGCCTCAACTGAGGTCCTTCTAGCACAAACCAGGAGCTCTCATAGAACCCTTGGAGCAGCACACCCTTAGACCTTGGCATCCCCACACTGCCAGGCCTCTGCTCCACTGCCCCCTGTCTTTAGGGACCATTGATGGAGGACATTCCATATCAGTTCTTTTAGTTCCATTAAAAAAAAAAAATGAAGTGCAGAACTGTGAGATGGATAGATATAGATGGTGGTTGCTTCCCTCTTTTGTGTTTTGAGTGGGGAACCAAAGAAAGTGTTGGCATGGTTTGGCCAGATTTTAAGGAAAACTCCCCATCACTGCCTGTTCTTTCAAGCCAGCAAATCCCCAAGCTGAAGACTGTGCTTGGGACCAGCTCTGAGCTCTCAAGAGTAATCAAAGCTTTGTGTCTCTTGGGGTTTACATTCCCATTTTTGTTACGTATAGCCAGAAGATCCCTTTGATTTGTTCTCTGTTTTTTGGTTTGTTTTTGTTTTTGTTTTTTTTCCTCTTCAGGGCTTTCTGAGTGCTACAGGGAAATCCTTCTGGCCAAAGTGTTCTTGTAACTATTTTAGCTTTGTGATGATTTATTTCTTCTTTTAACTCTCAGCATTTGAATTGGGTGATCTGAGAAAACAGTCCATTAAAAGGAGGATACTGTAGAGTCCTGATGAATCCTGTTTTCTACTTGGCCGGTGGAACAGAAAGCTAATTGCCAGTAGTAAATCCATTCAAAGGAGGGCTGGAGGGAGGGAGAAAAGCTAATATTCCTCCTTGAATGCCATTTAATCTCTGAAACCTTTCATGCAGATGTAAATTAGGATTTGCACAACAGAGTCAACAGTTGCTCTGTAGATAAGGCAGATTTGCAACATCTGCTTTTCCATTCTAGAAGCTCTTCCATAGTCACTGTGGGGATAGCCAAGCTAAACACTAGAGAATTATTTTTTTCTTTCCATAATCTCTTGTTTATGAAGATAGCTGCGTATGACAGAACTACACCTGGTTATTGTTCTGCTCATTCTCTAGGAAAAAAGATTTCTTTCCTTATAACACACATCTAAAAAAACCCCACTGAGTGGCAATATAGTGCAGAATACTCATTAACAGCTTTGGAAGAAACATTGTCTGGTAAAAATTGCATAGGCCACTGAGTTGGTAATACAGTATGAACAGTTTACCTTGCATTATTATTAGGAAAGCTATTTTAAGCTTTTCCAGGAGAACCATCCCTTCCCCCTCCCCTTACAAGAAAACACACAGGTGAAAGATAAAGTGGCACCTTCAAATGGTGGAGGTAAATGCTTTTCAGATGTGGTTTCCTAAAGGCATGTTTCTGGAGCATGGTTTAGGCTTCTACAGAAGCAACGAGATTTTTTTTTTATTTTCATGAGATGTGAGCCTTCCCCTTGAGCAGGGTTGATCAGACAGCTGAACACGTCTTCAGGAAACTGCTGATTGCCAGAACAAGCCCCATCTTCCCAGGATGACTGCAGTCTGACACTGGGAAATGTGCTCTGATAAGGGTCTTGACCTTGGAGGAGGAGAAAAGAGGGGGAAGAGCAAAGATAGGATACATATATTTGTATAATACTTTTTATTTACAGAATGTCATATACATAAAATTCTACATATAATATTATGTATGTATTTGATATATTTTGCTGTGCCAGACTGGTGGTGTGCCTTTTAGGGTGGCATGGCCATAGCTTGGCAAGGATGTTTTGCCGCTGGCACCATCAGGGCTGCTGCAGAAAGGAGAGGAAGCTTTACCTTGCATAAAGCATGGCCAAAAATACCTACATAGTAAACATTAGCTCCTCACAGTGCAGTGAGGGTATGTGGTGACTGCAGGTGAGTTTGCTTTGCTGTGGGGGCTGCTCCCGTGATCTTATCTGCCCTGAGAAGGCAGGTTAGCTGGGTAAACAGGCGATCCCACGATCTTATCATGCCTGTCTCTCATGGGGGCTGCTGCTCCATGCAGGTTCTGGGGCTGGTTTGGTGATTTTCAGTATTCCCCTGGGGCCCATCTGCCTCTCTGGAGAGATTGAGGGAATGGAGACAAGGCAGAGTGCTCCCTGGAGGTGGCACTAGGGCCACTGGTCCTGTCTGCTTTTTAAATTAAGGCAGGTCTTAAATGAACAGCTTTTGGCAAGAAAAGTATTTTATTTTCCTTCTGGGGCAGTGGGGTTTGCTATTCTCAGTGCAGAAGTCCTGAGGTGAGGTAGGGAAAGTGACCCTGTCCCATGAGCAGCCAGCCACACAGGTATTAGGAAAAACACTGTTGTGGGGGGTGAGTAGTACTAAGGGCCCCTATTAATGGAGGTGGGACATTTATTTTGAGTAAACAAGAGCTAAGTGTACATAGAGGACATGGCACTGGTCTGAGCCTGGAGGACATCTATGTGCTCTTTGCCATCATGGCTTTGTTCATCCCACTGATGCTGGAGGTTTCCGTGTCCCTCCAGCAGTTAGGCACCAACTCAGTGGCCTTGACCATGATTCCTCTGGGAATAGGATGCCAAACTCAACATGGTTGTTGCTCAGTCATCCTGTAATATGGCCTGTCACGGTGGATTTGGTCCAATAAAATACATAGAAAAAGAAAGGTTTCCGAATTAACCCAAAGAGAGAAATGCGTGGAGTGCTGCTATCTTCTGCCTGTTAACACTAAAATACAGCTTGTTCAGCTTGAAAAGGAGAAAATATGATCCACTTAGAAATGAGCCTCTCTCTGATTTCCAGGGTTCAAGGTCGGGTGAGGAATATTTTGCTGGTGGGTACTGCAGGTCGCATGCCTCAAGCGCTCTGGTGGGAGTCTGGTAGGGCTTTGGTTATGTGGTGGATGTGCCCCAGCTGCAGGATGCTTGCTGAAGGAGAATGATGATGATGGGGGAGGTGTGTACACCACCTCAGTAGTCCCTTAGGAGGCTCACAAATGCTTTGTTTTGAAAAGCGGAATTGTGGGAAGCTATTCCAGGGGGAAAAACACAGGTGAAGAGATAACTGGATGGAGTGTTCTGGAGCCAGGACCCAGAACCTCACAAGGTGGTGTGAGGCCCCGGGGCTCCCATAGACACCATGGGCCTTTGCTGCCTGGGAACAACCCCATGCTTTCTGCCACAGCACCTGGAAATAGCCCCTGACACAGAGGAGGGCACCAGTCAGATTCTAGGTTGTCTTGAAGATTCTGGGGAGCCATAAGCAGCCCAAGAATACCCCACCACCCTCACATCTCCTCATCCTCTTGTGCCTGAAAAATAAATAACTGCATATCCTCCTGCAGCTCTTGAGAGCTGCCTGCATTAAAACCAAAATAAAACATTTCCAGGCTCAGCCAGAAACGAGTATTGATGTCTAAGAGGAGCAGACATCTGATGGAAATACTGACACAGTTAAGCACTTGGCGCGGCGAACCACACAAAGTGAATTATTGCTGGGATGAGCCAAGCAGCTACAGAGATGAAGTATCTTATCCTTATAAGTGAATACACAGAAAAGCAGTTTAGCATTACTGGGCCAGCTGCTCATTGTTGTGGAAGGTGCTGCCTTTTTGCTCCTCTTAATAGCTCAAAAATTGGCTTTTTCTCTGTAGCATATTTGCTACAACCAGCAGTGCTGCTGCTGCAAGTGCTGATCTCCAGCAGAAGCATCTCTTGGTGTTTCTCAACTCATTACTGCTTTGGCTAAACTAATAAATGGTTGAATTTTAGTTCTATCTTGGGAGCCCACAACCGAGATTGCCTCCTCCTCTCTAGGAACCCATTAAAGCTGCAAATGTATTAATCCCTGTTCTGCTGACAAGTCATGGAGAGGGTTCTCATAACCTCTACACAAGTTAACTCCCCAGTAATTAATACCTGTGTCTCCTGTGGATTTTGAAAAGATGCTGTTAATGTCAGATCCCCCAAATGGGAGTTTCCTCTTGGAGCAGGGGGACCTTTGCAACCTGATTTACAATGCAAACTCTTTAGGGAAGTTTTAAAGGGTACATGGGGATAGCTGATTGACAGCAACAAGGATAGTCTTTTTGGGACCCAGGACTGACATCTAGGAGATGTGTGTTCAGCCCCACCCCATCTGAAAACCTGCCTCCCCCAGTGCTGCTTTGCAGTGGGAAGTAGTCCAGTTGCCCCAGTCAAAGGTGTATTACTGCAGGGAAGAAGTAACTGTGTTGGGAAAGCACGGCATCTGCTCCCCTCTACTCATTTCCTTCTGATTTAGCAACAGGAGATGCAGAATGAAGAAGTGGCCAAACCCTCACCCAGATCCCCAGGATCAGCACATCTGTGTTAAAATTCTCCCAACCACAGGCTGTACACACAGCCTCTGCCACTTTGTTCACACCACGTAGTTGGAGATGCAGACTTCTGCAAGTCAATCTGGAGACTGGATGCTTGGCCTCAAAGGAGGCAACTTCATGTGTCCTCCATGTCATGGTGTGTCCTGTTGAGAAGCTACTGGAAACACCAGACACTTGCAGCTGGAAGGCAGGAAGGAGGTGCTGGGATCTGGGCACCCAATGGGAGACTTTGAGCTCTGGTTCCCCACTTTAAACTCCAGCTCTTCTCAGCATGGAAATTACACTGTCTCTGCTTTTGGATTGTTGATCATTGTATTTGAAAACTATGAGGGACAGTAAGAGTAAACTTCATCCCCCGAGGTTGAAGTTGGGCAAAGTTCTTAAGCACTTAAGTGCACATTTAAGTACTTTGTGGAAGTCTCCAGTTCGGGTTCTGTTTATTTTTTAAGCTATAAGCATATAAATGGAAATTTGAAAAACTATTTAAAGAAGTGAGATTGAAACCATTAGTAACATTCTCCTTTTAATTCACCAGTCAATAGGAATGAAGTCACACAAAGAACATTGCATTTAACAGGCATTGCAGTATTGGCTGGCGACCGGCAGGGGAGATTGAGGGCAGAGATGCCAACATAAAGTTGTCAGAAACAAGAGAAGAAGATTCAGACCCCGGTCATTCTGCTCCGAGTCTGAAGTGCATTTGCTTTTAATTTCAGCATCCCTTAATTATGTTTTATAAAAAGATTTTGTTGCTTTGCTATTAATCCAGGTTCATTATGGCTTTCAAAAGGAGCAATTTCCTTTTAAATGGCTAAACAGCACAGTTTGGCTTGTGCTTAGTCTGGGCTTGTTCCTGTTTGGTAGGTTTATGATACAAAAGCCAAAATATACAAGTCTTGATCATTTGGCAAACAGCTTGGGTAAAACTGTGTATTTTGTATGGAGGGACTGTGAAGGTTTGTTTTCCAGTAGATTAAATTAGCAAGAGCTTCCATCAGAGTCAACAAACAAAGATCAGTATCCAGTCCTGCAAGTGAAAAGCTGTATACAGGCATTTTAATTGGAAAGCTGAAGTTAGTACCATTGAAAAAATCCTTACAGTCTAAAAGAATGAAAAAAAATCTGAAAGAACAGTTAAACCAGAATATTTATCAATTATATTTTCCTCAAAGATAGATCCCTGTTAGAAGAGACCATGGGTGAACACTCAACATCACAACATGTGCTGGTCTGATAGGAAGGAGATGCTGGAGCTCTGTTCTGTCTTCTTTTTTTTTTTACTGAAAGTATATGCTTTCAGGGAAAATCTTTTCATTAAAAAAAAACAACAAAGCCAAACCCAACAAAGAATAAAGCAAACACGGTAAACCTTTGACTGTATGAATACCACAAAGTTCTGGCCAAACCCTAAACTATTTCAGTTGGAATTGCTGCTAGGGTACTGGAGGAAAAGTTCTTTGTAACCCCAATGAGTGTGGGCTTTGCCTCCTGCAAGAGAATACCTCCTGTAATACCACATTTTCAGGCCACCAAGAGTTGGTGTTGGTTTTTTTTTTTTTTCTACCCTACAAGGCTATTGACTGGAACATTTTTATGTTTTTAATTTTTACATTTCCACAAGAATAGAAACTTGCATGACAAGAAGAGAAAAGCAGTACATTTTTCTCTTCTAACCTGCTCCAACTGTTCCACTTAGTGGCAAAATAGCAGTTTGAAGCCAATGCCACATCCTCAGATACTCAGAGCTGTTGTGATTGCATTGGTTTCACAGTCAAGTTGTAATCTATGAATATGCTTAAGATGCAAAATTAGGATCTATCTGTATCTGTTTACTATCAGAAATCAACTCAGGCCACCTCGGTTTGGATCATAGGATTAGGTTCGGACTAAACTGTTTTGATTTACTTTTTACTTGCTAATTATGTAATCATAGCACCAAAATGTCTTTGTCGTGGAATAGGGTCCCCTGTGATACATACTTTACAAAACCAAGGAGACTCATGCCTTATGAGAGCGTACAGTCTCGGAGCCTGAGTAAGCCAGAAGACAGAGATAGGGCAATGCCAAGTAAAAGTGTTGGTTAGAATAGACAAGGTGGGGAGAATGGCAGTCTTGTTGATTTAGCTGGGTTGAGGGCAGCTGTAGAGGGCTAATTCTTCTCGCTTAAAGTGATGTAAAGAATGAATAAGCCATTCAATGTCATATATATATCACTAAAATGAGCCTGAGGATCATCGTACTCAAGAACCACACTTTCAACATGGCCCACATTCCTCCATGGAGAGGCTTCTTAGCTTGAACCTTACCTTGTATCATTCATTATCATATGATAAAACAAAATTTCTCCAGGCTCTGTTGTAACTTTCAGTGTCATCACTCATGAAACAAACAGCCACAGCTGGTAAAGAGACTGAAGAAATAGTTTCAGTTTTCATGGTCAGTCTTTGGTTCTGCAATTCTTTGCTGCACAGAGCGTTGCTCCATCAGAGAGCTAGTGGTGGGTTCATTTATTTTAGCTAATTACGGCCTACATCTTCTATCCAGCCTTCCTCTTTGTTTCCTTCAGCCCAGAGAGGTTGCCTCTGGGCCACCCAGACTCACTTGAGAAGTTTGGTTTATCCTCATTTCTGATCCTTGTATCCCCTTCGTGCTGGATCCCACAGGGGTTACGGACAGACCAACAGGAATAAAGAAATTGAGATGCAAAGACTGAATTTGTAAACTTCTCAGCACACACTTTTTTCTGCCAGGTCACGCCCTGACGCAAAGTTGGGTATTGCAATGACCCTACATAGATGTCAGTGCTATTTTTTGTGATGCATCTGGTAGGGTGGCCATGTTTCGGTTGTTAGAGGGTTGAAGCCATCCTTGTAGATAAGCCAGCAACCTGACTGTAGTGTACACAGCTGTCTTTCTGCATTGCTACCTGCCTGGGGCAGGCAGGGCTTACCTCTGGCAAGGAGTAGCTCTGGACACACTGAAGCATCAATAAGTCAAATAAAAGATGCATTTCATTTTAAAATATTCTTTCATTCTCCCACATGTGCTCATATTTATTAATCTCCCATTTCTTTCTTTTCAGAATACTTGAGGAGTGAGACCGCCTTTCTGGAAGAGTTGGTGTTCGGAAGTGGAGATACCATTGAACTTTCCTGTAACACCCAAGGCTCTTCTGTGTCTGTTTTCTGGTTTAAAGATGGTATTGGGATTGCACCTACCAACAGAACTCATATTGGACAAAAACTGTTGAAGATAATCAATGTGTCATATGATGACTCAGGGCTGTACAGTTGCAAGCCAAGGCATTCCAATGAGGTCCTGGGAAACTTTACAGTCAGAGTTACAGGTACGTGCAGAAATACAGCTGTCTTTGTGATTTCTTTTTATTTTAATTTTTTCCCCTTCACATGTTCAGCACAGCTGGTGATTTGTGGTATTCATTCATACTTGGTAGGTCTCTACCTCACTGGTAACTCGTGGCAGTGATTAGGCTGATGAAACAAACCAATCCAAGAATGCTTGCATGTCCGTTCCAAATGTTAGAGCTTGATGCTAATAGTGAGAGAGACTTAGAAATGGTGCTAGTCAGATTAAACCCCAAATCCCCCTTAACACTCAAGTAGATGCAATGCTACATGTGCCTTTGAAGTCTTCTGTGAGTGAGTGAACTGTGGCTCAGGGAGGTTAAGTGACTTTTTCCACTTATGTGACAAATCAGTGGCAAAATTGCATGTAAAATCTGGAGATTCCTGAAAACTGTTTTGCTGTTTAGCTGATGAATGTCTCCCCTCCATCCCAGTTATCACAGCTTACTAGTTTGTTTCAGAAGTAGTTTATCTGTAAACTGTGTATATCTCAAATATGTGCTTCATCAAAGGTACTTACTGGGATTCATCTGTTGCAAACAAGTGCTGTGTTAGTAAAGCACATGCTGTCGTGGATTGCTTGGCTGTGTTTTCCATAATGAGGACAGTAGAACAGAAAGCTACAAGCTGTCCAAGCTTGGATCACTAAACAGTGCCAGAAAAATCTGTCGTTCCCAGATAACTAACCACTAACACTAAGGTCATCTCCATGATTTCAGGCTGCTGCACTGGTAGATGGATACTCATCACTATAAGCAGATAGAAAGCCTCCTGATCACACAGATTAGAAAACCTGAATTTTCAGAAGAATTAACCACTTGAGGATCTGAGGTTTTGAAAACTTTCCTTTGCCCTTGCTTGCACTGTTGGCGTTTTTGCAAGCATCCCTGAACAGTAGATCCTTACCTCCAAATGTTGACTTCCCTCAAAAAGTAAGTGGGTCTGTGTGAAAACCAAATACAGAGATGTTTGTGATTGTAAATCACATCCACTCCATAAAGGGCTTTCTTATGCCAGAAATAGGATTTTGTATAAGGGAGAGAATCAAACCATCATGAGAATAAAAGCTTGTTTCAGTGAGCCGTCACCAACATCTGCTTTTCATTGAACGTTACTGGAGATTGCTGTGAATGCTTCAAGGTCATATCAATTAAATGGTTAAAGAAGTTATTTGGCCCTTGAAAGGCCTTCTTTAACTAGGTACGATTATTGGAACTATCCAAGGAACTGCAGGTTGTTAGAAATGTTACTCTCTCTTTTTTTTTTTTTTCTTTTTTTTTTTTTTTGTGACATTAAAATGCTTTTGAGTTCAAGGGGCAGCAGGGAGGTAGAAGAGGGCAGCTGGTTACACGCTCAAATGAAACAGCTGCCAGCCCCAAAAGTTTGTAAAGTGAGAAATTGTTTTTAATAGTGTAAGGGCTGATAATCCTCTGCTTTTTAAAACTTTAAGCCCCTGTTTTTTTCCCCTTCTCTAATAATAGCTAATAACAGCTTCAGAACAAGCAAGTAACCTGAACCTGCTTTCTGACAGCATTATGAGTCTTTGATTCTATTAGCCCACTGTCATTACCATCAAAGTGCTGGTAATGTGGGAGTCTCTGTTTTAGCTGTCAGCAGCACTTGTTTTAAACTTTGAAGCCCTGCTTTATGTGGCAATAGTGGCGCCTCTTGTATGCTCAGATATTTCTTCATAATTATTATTGATCACTCAGCGTGGCACTGCGGAGATGAGATTGTTATTGGAGATTTGTGGTTTGTGTTCCCACTTTTTAAAGGTAGCCAGCGATTAGCTCAGGTATCTGGTTGGATGTTTATGTGAATAATGTTTGGGGCTGGAGTTGTTCTCTGTGTTAAATTGGTTTAAATCTGTGTTAACAAACTGTAATTGCTCTAATCTGTATTCTTAAGTGAGCAAAATTAGGCTAGGTATATTCAGAAAAGCTGCTGTACACATAAGTCCCATTTTGAGAGACGCCTCCAGATTCTAGAAGCGTATCAAGAGTTTCCTACCTGGGGACATGCGTTTTGAGTCTACAGCAAATTTGCTCTTCTGCAGTGACTCTCAGTGTGCACAGTGACATGCTTGATGCTGAAGATAGAGCAAGGAGATGTTGGAGCTGGCATTTCACCATTGAAAAGCAGGTTGATTAATAGCAGGGCTTGATCTCCTTAAAATGCCTCTCTTGACAGCATGAGCTTGAGTGTTTTACTAGTTTACAAAAGGAAACTCTACTGTCCTCTTAAAACCTGAGCACTTGAAGAGGATCACAAAGAGAGGCTGCATGCCCAAACTGATCTCCAGCCCTGCTGGCAGAAGCCCTATTTCTGCAACCATTTCACACACAGAACAGCCTTTGGATTTACTGGCCAAGGAGCACCCACCCCTGTGATGAGCACAGTCTGCAGGATGGTACCAGCAAAAAGAACTTCCAAAATACCCAAGACTAAGCTCTTCAAAACAGATGACTACAAAAATTAAGCCCCTTTCCATTCATAATTAAAGCCCTTTTGGGAATAGCTTCTAACAGTTCTTGATGGTGCCAATGCTCATCAACTTCTGCAAAGGATTACTATTTTAGTAAATGATTAACAAATAGCTTACAAATTTTTAGTTACCTTTTGCAAAAGCTGATGATTTAGTAACCTGAATAGGACAGTAGCTCTGAATATGTGACTTTTGGTCTTAAAACCTAAGCTGCATCTCTCATCTGAAGCACAAGCAAGGGCAAAGATTCTTCCCTCAATGTTGTGGAAATGCTTTTGAATTGTTTTTTTTTTTTAAAAAATTCTTCTGCTCTACTGGTCACAATTGGTTTGTTGGAAACCAGAAGTAAACTATAATTGCCTGTTCATACATGAGTAACCAGATCTGAGAGTGCAGGACTGAGAATGTGCTTTTTTCTCTGTCAGTGCTGGTGGGGATTTGGCTTGGTTTCTGCCTTTGCCAGGACTTGAGTAAATCTGCTGGTTCAGCCAAAACACCTAAACATCCACTTCACTTTCAGCAAGCCCTGTGGCATTTCCCTAGTTCTGCTGCCAGCAGGACCTCAACTGTGGATTTTCTGTTAGATATGTGCTTGAAGTCTTTCTTGAGACTCTGCCAAAGAGAAAGTTTAAAGAATGATGTGACACTGCAGTCTAAAGCAGGGAGATGATTCCTGTGTTATTTGCTTCTGTAGATGGTAAATACATCTGGAAAGTCCTTCCAGATTCTGCAGAGAAGTAGAGAAGTAGTATTTGTTGTTACCTTTCTCCTTCCTTCCTTCCTTCCTTCCTTCCTTCCTTCCTTCCTTCCTTCCTTCCTTCGAAGAGAAATGGTTCAGGATATTTTGGAGAGATACAGATGGAAAATTCCCACCTGTTAACCTGTATTCAGTTCCAGCCTTGAGGTGCCTCTGTAGGAGGATATAACCAAAGGGAACTGGTTCATGGAGTAGCCATCAAAATGTCAATCATGGGAGAGATTTGATTGTAAGTGGAAGTTTTAAAAACTTTGGTCTGAGTGGTTGAGCAAGGAGTTAATGAGGGGAAATGTGACAGGGGTGTATTGAGTTAAAAGAAAAATGCAGGGTAAGTGAATTAGAAATGCTGACCTGTCATTTTGAGACTTGATGAAATAAAAAAGTCTTCAGAGTGAATGCTAGAGGGGAAAAAATCTGGGGAGAGCTTGTTCTGCAAAAAGAAACTCCCCCTTTTGGAATTGCATTTGTATTTAAGAGGAGAAGAACACTTTGCACAGGGAGAAGTATTTGGCACTGAACCTTGGTCTCTTGTGGAAAAGCACTGGCAAACTCATAACACCTTTCTCCCAGTTCAGAAAGCTCCTGGCCGGTTCTCTCTGGTCTAGTACATGGGAGGGATGTACTGATGGAGCTGCAGGGAAGGGTAACCCATCACTTAGATGTCCGCCCTCACTGAAGCCCACTGTGGCACCAACAGCGTCACCCAATGTGGTGTCCCTACATGCCATCCTCTTCAATTCTTTCTTCTTCTCCTAGATTCGCCTTCATCAGGTGATGATGAAGATGATGATGATGAGTCAGAAGATACAGGTAATTTGTATTTCTGAGATGCAGATGCATTTTCCTTCAAAGGGATGTGGTTCTGAAGCAGAGCAGCTCATCTGGATGTTCACCTGGTTGGACATCAGCTCTTTCTCCATGTTGAAATTGGTGACCGTAGGATACTATGGTGATGATGTTTATCTAAAAATTTAGAAATAGCTGCCAGTGTTATTGTTGTTATAATGTTCTGCAGCAGCATTAGCATAATTGTTCTTTTTGGAGCCTTGATTCTGTGAATCTGACTTGATGAGGTGGAGTTCTATGTTCTCCTGAATGTAAATCCAGACAAACTCATTTATTCTTTGGGGTTTTGTTTATATTTTTCATTTTGGTACTACACTGACATTACACCAGCTTTTCCCCATTGCAAACTTTGGCCTGCTTTATTTTTAGCTGTTTTGATTCTGGTCCTTACCAGCTGGAGTCAGAGTGTAAAATTTAGACTAGCTAAGGGCCAAATTTACTGGTGCTGTAAGTGGGAGCAACCCCTTTGGCTTTGCTGGCTTTTTCTATTGCACGGGAGGTAGAGGGAGCCCCAAGACAGACTCTCTCAGTGCTTTCACTCTGAATCTTTTTCAGTCCCAGTGCTTGTTTCCTTAAGTGCAATAGCATTAATCAGGATCATTACATGCTTCAGAGGCGTTAGTGTTGTGTTTTATTATGCTCTTTATATTTCTGCAAAGTGAGCTGCCTGTGCGTATATGTTTTTAATAAATAAATGTCTTGCATTTGAGCTCCCAATCAGCTATGTACATTGGCAGAAGTTCAACATGACTGGAAAATTTCTCTTGCCTGTAGCGTTGGACATGCAGGACTCTTTAAAACAGGTCTCCCACTGTAATAAATTCATACTGCTGTGTTGTGCAGTACATGGACAGTAATGGTGAGTTACGGTGCCAGCCAACCCATCGGCAGCAGTTAGCAGTTTTCTGATAGCTTCTAAATAAGGGTTGAATCCTGCAAAGTGACAGGCACGTTTGCAGAGGTGCTGTGGGCTCCTGATGCCATCTGAAGCCTGGTAGAGGTATAGGGGGAGGGTTTGGTTCGGTCAGGATTTGTTCCTGCTGCAGAACAGTTTGTTATGAACACAGCTAATAGTTTTACTTTTTTTAACATGATCTGTAGTAAACTCCATCTCGTAGCAACAGGTATCACAAAAGATCATCTGGTTTATGGGACAGAAAGACACGTTTTTCTTCACTGAAAAGGAAAACGCACATTTTGCCGCATGTATTTATAGCCTGTATTCTGGGTCTTCTTGACTTCAGGGCTGTCTCTTTTTTTAGACCTGAAGGTAATGATTGGCTTTGCTTAATAATAATTAAAAAAAAAAAGAATATAAAAAGTTGGATTCTGTTCTGCTTTGAAAATGGTTGATTAGCTTAATGTGCCATTGTGGTGAAACCTCATGGTGTTTCATGACATGGATGTGCTTTAATGTCACTTTGTTTGACGTCAGATCCTCCACTTACCCTTCACAGATCTTCTCTCGGGTCTGGGGAGCTGTATTGTTAACCCTGGCACCACCATGGCTGGCACATCCCACCAGGGACAGGGGCTGCAGGACCATCCCGGACAGGCAGACACGTTGGGTGTACACAGTGCCACATCCTATGGACAGCCTAAAGACCTGCATCTTCCATCCCTTGTGGCAAAAAGATACCTTAGTAATGAGGTGTATGAGCCCCTGCTTGGCCATCAGATGTAGCTGTGGTCAGCAGTTAGAGAAGTGAAGGCAATAAACACTCTTTGATGCAAAAGAAAAAAATAACTGACAGTTAATCATATTTAGGGGGAGTTCATCCACCCAGGACTGGCTTATTCAGTGTTGCCATATTTCACGTGACTGAGTAAAAACCTTGTCTCCTGTCCCCTTGTAGTGACAAGGAAGAAGTTCTTTACTATGAGGATGGTGAGACACTGTAATGGGTTGCCCAGAGAAGTTGTGGACACCTCATCCCTTGAAGCTTTTAAGACCAGGCTGGATGAGGCTCTGAGCAACCTGGTCTAGAGGGAGGCGTCCCTGCCCATGGCAGGGGCTTGGAACTAGATGATCTTTAAGGTCCCTTCCAACTCAGGCCATTCTACGAATCTATGATAAGTTATTTTTTTGTTTTAATTGTGTTGTTCAAGAGAGTTTCTTATCCTTAAGATTACAGAGAAGAGTTGGAGGGCTGATTCAATACCATCAAGAGTTTGAAGCCAGTTTTATTAATTTGGGGTTTTTCACCCAAAAATGTTGAACATCAGAGCTGGAAATACCAAAGCAAGGGAACAAGAGGAAATCTGTCATAAAAGAAGTCAATACTTATTGCAAAACCTTGGAGATCACAGACACAGGCCCTCCACATGGAGTGCCTTGCTCTGCTCCGCCCTCCTTTAAGCATCCTTTCTGAAGGGCACTACAGAAACGGGGCATCCCTTAGGCATGGCCAGCCAAAAAGAAGAAAAACTTCAGCAGCTTCAAATCATTGGCCTGTTTGTTGCAGCCTTGTCACCAACCGCCTTTGCAAAAAGAGGCTTTCCTATACCTCTGTTCTCTACAGCTGTTTTTCCTGGCTCTGTAACAAAAACAAAACTCCCTTTTCACACGCGGCTCTTCTGCCCCAGTGCTCCCCACCCCTCTGTATCTGTTTGTTTGGAGCCCCCGCTGCGTAGCCCCAGCACCTTCAAAGAGCCCCTATAATCTCCAATTAAATCTGGCTGTGTACTCAGAGGCGTCAGCTGGGGAAATTACACAATTAGGGTTGATTCTGTCTGCTGCAGAATTTTGTGGCAGCTCCTAATTGCTAAATGAGCGCCCGGCTGTATTAATTATTCCAAGTATTGCTCTAGGTTTTTTTTTAATTGGTTATTCCAGTTGGATGGGTGGCCAGTGTCTTTGACAAACAAAACGGACTGTCGGGCTTAGTGTTTGATGATGAGAAAGGGCCAGTGATAATGTTTGCAGGTCCCTTTTTTTCTTTCCACACCTGCACTTGCAAAACTATTTCTCATAATTAATTTAGAGACAGTAGGTCTAGAAATCTTTCCTGTCTTTTTTCCTTCCTTCCGTCCTTCCTTCTTTCTTGTTCCTTCAACTCTCTGGAGCTTTGCAAGTTTTGCTTGAAAAGAAGAGTTAGCAACATTTTCACTCCCTTAAAAAGTAGTAATGAAAGGACTCTGGGGGCACAGCAAACTGAAAGCAGTGATGTTTTGTTCTCTGTGCCTGCAAGTGAGAACAAAAGGCACCGTTTTCAATGCGTAGACACTTTCTTCCAGTTCCAGTTTGACTTGAGAGCGATGCCCTCATTGATTGAATCTTGGCACATAAATCCAGGGGTGCCCAGCCCTGGCAGGCCCCAAGTAGCATGTAAGAGCACCTAAATGGAAGGGAGGCACTCGGGGAAGAAGCCGTATCTAATTGCAGGAAGAAGGAGCAGATCCTGCCTTTGCTCCATATGTAGAGTATACCCAGCTGGAAACTTTCCTGGGCCACATCTTGAACCCTCTCTGATGTCCAATGGCAAAATCCCCGTTGGCTTCACTGGCAAAATTTGCAGCCAGTGGGTTGATGGATCTCCTGTGAGATTCTAACTCATCTTTTTGGGTGAGAAAATGTGGTGAAACATCACCCTGCAGCACACACAGCCAGTGTGGTAAGGGGTACACCTCCTAAAATCACAGCACAAGGAGGAGCCCGGTCCTGGCAGGGTGGCCGTGAGATCTAGTTACATCCCCATGCCTGAGTGAGTGTCTCTGACGCCGTAAAATGGGATTTATTGTCGTCAGATAGGTTAATCAAACAACAAACAGCAGGTTATTCAGCTGGCCTTCTTAGTGGCAGCAAGGGGGAACTTTTCCATTCGTGCCTGGCCTTTCCCTGAACTCTTCTTTCCCCGTAGCCCTGTTAACTTCCTGTGAAGTCCCCAGGAAATCAGGGTGTGTTGCCAAAAGGAAGTGTTCAGCCAGGAAATAGCCTGTGCTTCAGGAACCAAGGACCAGATGTCTCGCAACATGGTTTCTGTAGCTCCCTCCTCTTCAGCCTTCCCAGCACCACCCCAACTGTCCTCCTCCAAATTCCCCCTCTGCTGCTGCCTGGGCTGTTGCCCAGCCTTTGCTTGGCTTCTGCCCTTCCCAGTGCATGTGCTAACAGAATCTTCCTTTACCATCAAGACCTGCTGTTCCTTTAGGGGAGTTGCACCCGCTCGTCTAAATTTTTTTGGACTATTCCCCCTTTTTAGGCAGTTTTACTGTTTTTCTGAGCTCAGATGTTGGAAGGTAGATGGCTACATGACGTCCTGCTTTAGCCTATGTTACTGTTTAGCATCTGAGGCCTCTCCTGGATGTGCTGTGTGTTTACAGCAAAGTCTGTAGCCAGGATTCTGTGGGAGCATGGGAAGTGCAGGGATTCCTCCTTTTACTTTTGTTTGTGCCAGCCGATCTCCTGCTCTGGTGCCATCCCAGCAAGAAAAGGGCCTTGAGCAGTTTCATTGTTTAAAAAATGAGGCGTACGCAACATGGATGAGCATCAGATCCTCCTGATACGTGGAGCTGGCTCTGATAGGCATCACGGTGAGTTGTGCAAGGCAGTCTGAGGGCAGATGCAAGCCCTCAGTACTGGAGTTCCCTTCCTGGGATGGCATTGCTGAAGCACCTACATGCAGACATCTACCTGCAGAGGTGTGAAAGTAGACGAGAAGCAAGAGTGATGTGCCCAGTGGGGCTTGTCTCCAGCAAATGGAGGGCCTCCTGGATGTAGCTCCTGACATCTAGTTCCTCATGGCCAGGTGGGCTTCGCAAGGAGCCGTGCGTAGAGGGGACCATGCACACAAATGTTAGCAAGTGCTAAAAACTGGTGGTGTGTGGGTTACCTTGGCTGAGCTATATGACCTTGCCTGCAAAGTCCTTGGAGCTGAATTGCATCAAGAAGCCTCTATGAGGGACGCTGGTCACTTAGACTAAGGTGGGTTTATCACCGACTTACCTAGAATTGCAATGGGATGGGTCTCATGGAGCCAGACACTTCAGGGCTAAACACATTGTGGAGAGCTGGAGAAGGGGAGCAGTTTGGATGCATCTCACATGGGTGCAACAAGAAGGAAAACTGTACGTTCTTGTCATTTAAGGGGAAGGGGGCTACAGAGGCTTCAGAGTAGCACTGAGGTGGAGCTGTGATGCTGGGTAATGTTTCTGAGCATCATCACCGCTGTGGGAGAGCCCAGCAGCAATTCTTTCTCAATGACTTTGGCCACCATCATGCTTTCCAAGGCAGTTCTTGAAGGACCATCACCTTCAGTTTGTCTTGGCCAGAAGCACACAGGTCTCTGCGGCCAGTGAGTTTGGGTACTCTTGTGTCTGCTTCCTTCCCATCTGGAGGAGATGCTGGTTACACTACTTAGCCTCCACTTGTCTATTTTGCATCTCAAATGCTGTCTGACCCCATCTCCCTTTGGCCTTGGTGTTGAGCACGGAGTTGGGGGGCTGGATGTGGCCTCTAGCATGGCAAGGGAAACACCCCACATGCAGCTCTGCAGTGTTGCCTTAAAAACTGAAAGCTTGGGAGGCTTTTTAAAAAAACTTTCTTTCTTCTCAGTATAATGGGTTTGCTGCTGCTGCCTTAATTTGGAGTTAATATGTAATGTTTGTAACAGAGCCAAGAAACATCGCCGTACTTGTGGCAGATTATAAAAAATATCTCTTGCTAACACTTGCGTTTTAAAACTTATCCCTGTTCAAAGGTAACATGAATCTTTAAAACTAAAATCACTTGTACTTAAAGAACATAAACATGATAAACCAGTTTGGCACTGGCTTTTTTTTTTCCTCCCCTTAAGGAGGCTACACTACATTTATTCTCAATGAGAAGCAAAATTTTCCAGTGCACTCAGCTAACCCTTGCTGGCCTGTCTGCATTTTTCTACAGTTCCAACATCTTTCTGCTGTTGATGCTTCTTGGCTGCTATTGTCCCAAAGGTACATCTGTGTCTTTTTACACGCTGAGGCCAGATTCTCATCCTGATCTGGGATAACTCTCCCTGTTGATTTAAAAGCAGCTACTCTAGATTTATACTGGCATTACTGAGACAAGAACCTGGTCATGAACCTTTCATCACAAACCTAAAATGCAAACACCCTGTCTATGTCTATGAGAGTCATTTAGCTGGAAAGCATTTCTGTGTCATTTATCTCAACTGCAGCAGGTAGCAATTTAACTGTCACTCTGCACATGCCAAAGCTTCCTCAAGTGCATCTGCTCACCAGCTGATAGCCCTGTGACAGAAATGGGCCTGATCAACTCGGTCTTTTCTTTCTCAGGTGTCCCCTTCTGGACTCGGCCAGATAAGATGGAGAAGAAGCTGCTGGCAGTTCCCGCTGCAAACACGGTTCGCTTCCGATGTCCAGCGGGTGGAAACCCAACTCCTTCCATCTACTGGCTGAAAAACGGCAAGGAGTTCAAGGGAGAGCACAGGATTGGGGGCATCAAGGTAAGGCCTTGGGTTGGATCACTGTTTTTATCGGGAGCTTTCTATCAACTCTAGGAAATTTAATTCACAGTGATTAACATGGGTACGTGTAAGAGCGCCGTCCTGACTGTATGGGAATGGGGATGTTTCTTGGAACCACAGCCATTGCTTGTCACCAAAGTGTTAAAAGGGCTGCTGTCCCTTGGGATTGCAGGATAATTCCCTCTGAGCTTGTCTACAGTTGACTTTCAGTGAGTAGGTAAAAATGATGCTGGGTTTATGGTTGTGTTGTGGATAGTGATGAGAAAGCAGAAGCAGAAACTTCTGTCCTAATTTCTGGACATCAGCCCAGTGTGTTGAGACATGTCAGATGGAGCCGACGCTACTCCCAGCTTTCAAGGAAAACCAACTCAGCACCCTTTGAAGGTGTAGGAGGGACCTCACCAAAGAACTGGACTGTCGTGCTGGTGGTCATTAACATTCTTGTGGTATAAATCACTGACCCTTGGTCAAGTGTTGGATTCCCTTGTAGCCAGAGTAATAGCATCTGCTCCTTGGCTGCTTTCTTCTCCCTCCTTCCTTTCTGCCGTGAGGTGTTCTGGAAAATGCTCTGGCTCGTGTTTATACATAGTGCTAAGGGACATAAAACCTCACTGCACTCAAATGGTTTAATTAGCCAGAAGTTTCTGTGCTACTGTGTATGACAAATTATGGCAGGATTTCAATGGGAAAAACACATTTTCTCTGATTTTGTTAATTTTGTTCTTACTTTGTCCCCTTGAGGTCACAGTAAGGCTTCTTTTGAGTTTTATTTGGAGAGAATAAAACTGGCAGCAGCTGGTTGTAACAAAATCTGCATAGCAGGAAGGACTCCTGAGCAGCAATTTCTGGCTGCACTCTGCCAGCCTTGGCATATCCCTGGGCTACTGCTAAGGAGAGAAGGTGATTTTTAGGAAGGCATCTTTACCAGTACTCTGAACAGCTGTGTGCTGATGCCTACCACATCTGTAGTGTTTTGAAAGGGGGCTAGACATGCAAAGCATGTCAGGCTCCAGGAACCAGAAGAGGATTCAAAAGTCTTCTCTCCCCGCAGTTCAAGCTGGTTTTTTCCTGTTAGCTCAGACCTGAAAGAGCCTTTTGTGATGGCTACAGTGAAGCCTTTGAAGCTCCTCAGTCCGATCTCTGCTCCAGCCTGGATGAGGCTGAGGACACGCTCAGGTTTAGATCTTCTGGAAAGTTAAAAGAGGGAAAAGAAGTGGGGAAGCAGCTCCTGTGGGTAAACAGCCTTTTGACAGATAACATTCACAAAGCACAAGCATCTTTTATTAATTGCAGGCTGTAAGGATTATCATGAAGTGTTTTCAGGCTTGCGTGAGCCATTCGAACGGCTTTTTACAAAACTATGTGACATCAGCTGCACTAAATTATGCTTACAGAATAAAATCTAAAGCTGAAAGCAATTCCTCTACCCACTTCCCAGTGGTGTTAATCTATCCTTGAGTTTAAATTGACGTGTTTCATCCTCTGCAACATGGTAGTTAGTCTTTGGCATCACTGTGCTTTGTTTCTCTAGGGGCACCTTCCAGCAACAAGCCAGTGCTTAAAAGAGCTATTGAAGGCAATGTCAGGCCAATTACAGCAAGATTGGTTTAAGCTCTCTATCTATCTAGGTGTAGTTCTTTGTCCTTTCTTGATATAAAGACATCTTTCTCTCGCTGTAATTTTCTTTCCCTTATTTGCTTACTTTTGCTCTTGAGCCACAGTTAGATGTTAGTCTAATGTAAATCTCATCCAGTATAAATATACTGAGAGATATCAACTGAGATTTGAACCAGAAAAAGAGATTGAAAACCTGCTCAGTATCTCATGTATTTAAGATTTAAATTCCCTGTTACAACTTAACTTCATAACAGGATTAGGCAGCTTGAAAAGAATAGGCAAGATCCAGATCTGGCAGAGTTTGGTTGGCTTACTTCATCTCCAGATCTGGGCTTAACCCAGAAATCCTTGAGCTGGGAATGTTCTCATTTGTTTTCAGTGTGTGGAGGAGTTTAAATGTTGATTGTGAAAGGTCCGTGGTCAGCAAATGAAAGGCGACCGACCATTCTTCCATTTCTGCCATTTAGATCCTGTGTGATTGCCCAGTGTAAAGCCTGCAAGAGAGAAGGGTGAATGTTGAAAACATGAAGTGCAGGCTAACCTAGTTCTGTTACAGTTCATCCTTAACTGGTAAAGAAAAGAAATTCATATGACTTATCATATGAAATTTCCCAAAGAGCATTAATGGTTAAATCCTTGTTGGAATCTCTAATATTGTAAGCCTGCATGTGTTAAATGACCCTAGAAGGGAGGATTGAGGGGGAGGGGAGATAGAGGATTATCCCTTCCCCAGACCATTGCACTGACTGGCATACCAGTCTGGCGAACACAGACTGAGGTTCCAAGCGTGTCTGCAAATGTTTGTTTCACAGGGAGCCAAGAATGACAACACCAAATAAACCAGAGGGATTTCCAGTATCTCACCCACTTGATTAATGCCTGAACTAAGTCGCTTCATGTTTCTAGTGTTTTATCAAGTGTGGCAACTATCCTAACTTGGGAATGTCCCTTTTTCTTATGCTTTAAATCTAGATGCCAGTCTCAACCTAAAAAAACTTAAACCTCAACTTGTTTCTAGAACAGTTTCCAAACAAATTCTGCCCCATGATTTTGTACCTCCAAGGTTCTCTCTGTTCAGAGTCCAAAGTCACCATCACAGACCTGATGAAGAAAGTTTATTTGAAAGTGTCATGAAAGTGTCTTTGAAAGTGGATCCTGAGTAAAACACCTAAGTTGGACCTCATTTTATAATACAGGTCAGACTAGGGAGTCATCCATGTATCTGACGCTGCATTTCCTTGTAGTAGCTCCCAGGGGTTCCAGACAAATTTTTGTTTTGCAACACTGAAAAGTGGATTAAAAGAAGTCTTTAGACTCAACTATGAGACAAGCCAGTATGGAAATAAACCACTGAGCAGCCACAAATTTGCATTGAAACTTCCTTGACATATGGTATGTTCAGCTGTGAACCCAAGTCCAGGCTCTCTGTTCTCAGAGCTCTCCTTACGCTGTCATTGCTGCACTGTTAGAGGGATGCACCAAGCAGGATCTTGCTTTGCAGAAGGTGTGATGTTGGTTCTACATTGAGCTCCGTCTCTGCTCTCCTGGTTGGGCAGAGGGTGCAGTCAGACCTGACCAAACATCTACAACAACCGAGATTCTGTAGACTGTTTAGGCCCTGCCTCCTATACCTACAGCCTGAAATTAAAAGGGGTTCTGTATTGAGTGGTCTCTGAAGAGTGGGGTGCTCAGCAGCGCTGTTCTCAGGGGTGCTTTGATCTGCAAAGCTTTGTTAAAATGGCTTTTGCTTGCTTATCTTGCAGCTAAGCTCTCCAGTCCTATGACTTTAAACATTCTCTTTCATGCAACATGGCCCTTTAAAGGAAAGCATGTGGATGCAATTTATGCATAGGAAAAGAGGTTAAATGACTTCATATTTGAGTTCACCTGCTGTAGCAAGAAACCTCTAGGAGCAATTACACTCTTGTTTTTTCCATCAACCCCTGACATTCTGTAGCACAGTGTTATTGTAATCTCCTGCTTCTGTGTCCTTGGAGTCACCTTCAAAATGTTTAATAAACTTAAATGTTCTGCTCTGGGTGGCAGACAGCATCATATTAATATCCAGAGATTTAGAGAGCTTTCATATGCTATACATCCTGAAGTCATCTTTCTTACTGCTGGTTGCTTTCTGAATTAATTCAAGATTTGTTTTCCATATCCATTATTTCCTTTCTACTCATTAGAAACAAACATTCTAGCTAGGATCACAGGGCAGCAGGTCAGGGTGGAGACATGGGTTGTGCTTTCCCTTTTGCTACTGAGCAGCCAACAACTGTGGACATGGGCCACATCGAGAAAACCAGCTAGGATAAAATTTCCTGCCAAAAGAGAAGAGCTGACCAGGCATCCCAGAGACCAAATGATGCTGGGAAAGTTTCTCCTATTGTTTTGTTTGTTTGTTTTCTTGTTTTGTTTTGTTTTGTTTGGGGGGGGGTGTGTTTTTTTTTTTTTGTTTTGTTTTGTTTTGTTTTGTTTTTGTTGTTTTGTTGTTGTTTATTTTTGTTTGTTTGTTTGTTTTCCGATTGTTTTTGTTTGTTTTTTTTTTTTAATTTATTTTAATTTTATTTTGTTTGGTTGGGGTTTTTTGTTTGGTTGGGCTTTGTTTGGGGTCTTTTTTGTTGTTGTTTTTACAGGGAATTACTGGGGGGGCTAACTCAGTTGTAGACACCCATTTCTGTTCAGAGATACCATGACCTGTTGCCTTCATAGCACACTTTAAAATATGTTACAGATGGGTTAAGAAGTATGATTTGGTGTGTGGGGGGTGTGGTGTTATATGTAGCAGTTGGTAACTATCTACAGATGAGAGTACAGTATTTTGAGCTGACAGAGTCTCTGGACCAGAGTGTTCTGGCAGAGGGTACCAGATGATCAGAGTTATCTTGGCTGATGCCTTCTAAAGTCATGAAGTTGTCAGCTGGTTTCATTATTATTATTATTATTATTATTGTTGTGGAAGCATCTACAAGTCCTCATTGCAATCTCAATGTGTTACATTCTGTTGTGCTGTTCCTGCATTGATCTTAATTCCTTTTCACATTAAGCCTTTAATGACCCTTGAAATGGGTCCTTGTGATGTTCAGGCCTACTCTCGGGTCCATTCATGATGGCCAAGTATGTAGAAGCTCAGTGATTATTCACGAATTTGAATGGTCTGGTGATGATGGTACTTGACCACAAGCATGACAGTTTGATTTCTTCTTCTAGTTGCGACACCAGCAGTGGAGCTTGGTGATGGAGAGTGTTGTGCCATCAGATCGAGGAAATTATACCTGTGTTGTGGAGAACAAATACGGCAACATTAGGCACACATACCAGCTTGATGTATTAGGTGAGATTTCACTGTTTTCCCTCAACAGCTGATGTGTGGTGATGTTGAACAGGCATGTGATGGCATATAGGAAACGAGCTTGGTTTCTTTCCCAAAGTGCTGGATCGTGTGTCTTCTAAAAGCAACAACAATCTTCCTTTTGGCTAATAACTCAGCCTCAGGTCTGTGATTGATAATTACTTTGCTGGTGGTCTACAGAGGAGCAAGAGAAGGAATGTCAGGCCTGATGTGCCTTCTGTTTGGCTTCCCTGTTTGGCTTGAGAAACACTGGGTAGAGCGGTGGCCAGGACACCTCAGGGGGACAGTTCCAGTCTGTACCCTTTCTAGTGAAAAGCCAAGAGATAAAGGATTCAGAAGAGAACTCTTGTTGGGGAAGAAGGAGAAGTAAATTAGAATTTCCCTATCTTTTCTGTTTTTCAGAAAGGTCACCCCACCGACCAATCCTGCAGGCAGGGCTCCCTGCCAACCAGACTGTGGTGGTAGGGAGCAATGTGGAGTTTCACTGCAAGGTCTACAGTGATGCCCAGCCTCACATCCAATGGCTGAAACACGTGGAAGTCAACGGTAGCAAATATGGACCTGATGGGACACCCTATGTCACCGTGCTGAAGGTTGGTACATGCTCCTTCTTCTCTCCCTCAGGGTAGTCCTTCCTCTGCCTTGGTCTCTGTGCTAGAGAGATGGCAGCTATATTGTGGGGATGCTCCTCAAAAAAACCCACTGCTGTACCCATGGCAAGAGAGATCAACACTGAGTAAAGGTGCTCGCCATCAATGGAAGCCATAACCTTTATTTGCATGTTTGTAAATAAGCCCTAGACTAGCACTGCAATTCAAACCAGAAATGTCCAACAGAATATGTTCAATGCTACAGTTCCTAGAAGGGTAATTATTATTTACATTAGATATTTGGAAGCTTGAGGTCTCAATTGCTGTAATTGTTTTGTGTCTATAAGAAAAAAAAAGTCATGAAAATAAGACAAGGACAACTGTTGGGATTGTTCTTTTCTTTAAGCCCATGCAGTGGAATACTTTGCTTTTTGGAGGGGGTACAGCAGAAGTGTCCTAAAGTCGATGTTCCAGACTCTTCTGCTTGCCAGAGATAACAGAACTACTGTAGTGGCACAGATAAGTAAAGTAGTTGTAAGAGCTGAGGCAACTGTAAGAAATGCAGCATAATGAAAGAGAAGCTGTCAAATTGCATTTGACCTAAAAATTGTAAAAATAACCCTTTTTTACATCTTCAACAGGGCTATTTTTGGGTCTTATTCAATAAAAGGCTCCCAACTAAAACACATTCTTCCCTTTTCCAAGTATACACACTGCAGTGTGCACATGCTAAATAATGCTGAACCACCTGAGAGCCGAGATAGATAGTCTTGTTCCAGCTGCTAACATTTGTGACCATTGCTGTTATACATGCTCAGGAAAAAAAATAATCTATTCTTTTATTTTATTTTTTTTTTAAATTGAGAAAAAACTCACTTAGTAAGACTGCTTTGCTAAAATGCTTTCTTGAAAGGGAATTTCCAGATTACAGCCAGAACAAAAGCAGTGGGTCTGGTTTCCTCTCACCTTATGTAAATATAAAAGGTAGAGAATAGAGAGTGAAAAGCACATTGGACTTTTAAAATGTCCTCTTTTTTTAGCTTTTAAGAAGTAAAGGCATCCTGTGTCGGTGTTTATTAAAATATATAAGGCCAAATGGAGTTTTTCTGTCTCTGCAGACACAGCTGAAAGCAGATTTTTGTCCCTGCAATTTCAGGCAGAGGTTGTCCTGTGCATGGACATTCCCCGTGCACATCCTGCTGCCCACACCCTTCATCTCTTTGTGTGAAGTTTAAAAAAATCCCTCACTTACCAGACAGCATCTACAAAACTGTAGCTCAGCCAGATACATGATAATAAAAGCCAGAGACCCTGGAAATAATTACACAGATTGAAATAACAGATTGGTTGGAAGAAATGGTTGGAGACAGTTCTTCGGGATTGGCAACATGCGCTTCTTGCGAGTTGATAAAGCTTTTTATTTTCTCGATGCCTCTCCAAATGTGTTTGAATTATGCATATTTGAGTTTCCCCTGGTTTCACAGCCCAGTACCAAGCTCTGAATAGCTGGCTGTGTCACATGCCATCTAGTATGGTCTCTGAGCTCCGTGTGTGGTCCCCGTGGGATAAAATGCTACCTTTTGGAAGTTTGCAGAGCCGCTGCGAACAGGGCCTTGTGTCACAAGCACAAGCTCCCATTTTGCTGTGGCAAAGAACATATAAATAGTCCGTATAAATAGTGTTTTAAAATTAAGTCGGAGCGGCACCGGGGTGGCTAGGTAATTAGAATTGCCAAATACCTTCTCTTCTGTGGATGGCAAAGGCTCCACATTCCTCGAAGGGGAGCACAGGCAGGCGTTTGAAAGCACAAGTTTTGTTTGGTTTTATTTTTTTGCTGAATAGGACCAGCACACGTCTATTTACTACTTCTGGTTAATCAGGAATGCTTTGAATTGTATTAATGCCGGCATCAGTGCTGGGGCATGGAGCATTTCCATTTTGGGATGCATCTTTTGTGCACCAGAACTAGGCCTCTGTGGAGCTGCGTCAGGCCCAGCTTTGCAGGCATTTTTTAATTTTTTTTTTTTAAATATGTGTGTGCTTGTTTTTTAAAAATAAAATGGTCTTGCTGTCCTCTTGCCAGTCCATTGTTTTTATGGCCTTGTACCTCTTGTGCCATGTGTTGCTGTTGCTTTGACCCACCATCCTGGCCATGCTGCTGGGGCAGGGTGCTATTGACAGCCCTTCCCTGACCACAGCTGCTTTAGAAGAGGCTCTCTCCAGACCGGTGCTTTGGTACCTGCAGGGAGCTAGGGCTTTTTTAGCAGCCTGCCCTTCCTTCCTGCTTTCTAGAGATTTTGTGGAGTATAGGAGCTGCTATGGGGCAGTTTACACAGGGGAAGTAGCCCAGTCTCCATTGGAACAAGGGGGATGGAGAGGTGCCCAGCACATTAAATTTCCCCCTTACATCTAAATGTGGGGGGCAAAACCCACCCAGTCCAGATGGATAAATTGAATGCTGTACTTTCAACCCATTTTTTAAACAGCCTGACAAAACCAAGCCATCACCTGCATCAGTTCCTGAAAGACTGGGCTAATTTGTGATCAAAGGAAACCCCTTTTTCTTCGCAGAAGAGCTTTAAATGCATTCCAGTTATGGAGGGAGGGCTGGCAACACTGTGCCCAAGCTTTGTTAAAGGCTAAATTGTATGTTCTGCATTGAAACGTGTCCAGTTTAATGATAAACAAGGCAGCAGCAGCAGGCAGGCACGTTTTCTCACTAGTCAGGGTAGACAGACATGTCAGCACGTAAGTCTAAGAGATGAGATTAGGTCAAAATAAGTAGTGTTTGTCATCAGATACGGACATTGGGGCTCCTCTTAGATGCCACCTCTGGTTTCAGCTCCTAATAACCTATGAGCTTTGGTAGCCCTTTTGATTTTAATGGGCTGCAAGTAATACTGACAGAATCAGGCCTTGAAATCAAAGGCACTAAGACTAGGCTGGAAAGCATAAAACCAAAAATGAGAAATTGTTTTATTTTCATGTCCAGAACTGAAGCTGGTATTTTTTCTAGACTTTCCCTAGGCTACTCTAGGCCACCCAAAACAGTTGTGCATTTTCAACCAAAATAAAAACAACTGTTTAGGGAAAAAGCTGATGTGCTGTTGTGGCAGCATGGAAGAAGAGAAATAAAACCCTTGCTTAAGAGCCTGAAGTTTGTTTGATTTATATGCACCACTTTATTTAGTAAAGAAGAGGCTCCTATAAGCAGTGGAAAAAATTACAGCTAATTTCTGAAAGGCAAAGTCAGCAGTGCGTTTCAGACCGCCACTGCTTATATTTTGTTTCCAAATTCTATTTTGGAATCTGATAATTGAAACAGTATTTGCTGAGCTGGGTTGCAAACACAAATCTCTGCTTAAGCCCTTTCTCTGGTGCTCCTGTCTGCAGAGTTATTAAGAAACCGTAGGGCCTTTGCTGTCAGATGGAGAAGTGGGAAACTGGACTGTTTTAAAAAGAAATCACATGTGTTGAAGGGAAGGGAGTTCACTTGCACATGGTTTGGGGGGCCAAATGCAATTTATTTTCTTTGCCCAGGTCCTGGGTTAGGTCTCTCACCGCAGGGTGAGCTGGGGATGTTGCCACAGCCAAAAAAGAAAATAGCCATGAGCAGTCAATCCTAGCTAATATAGGTGCGATGGAGGTATTGTTTGGTTTACTGAAGTTCAGGTTTCTGTCTATTCCTGCAGTCTTGGATCAGTAAAAACGCTGAAGCCGATGCTAACCTAAATCTGTTCAATGTGACAGAACAAGATGAAGGAGAATATCTGTGTAGAGCCAACAATTTCGTAGGCATAGCCGAAAAACCATTTTGGCTCCACATTCGCAAACCAAAACCAGGTAAACCACAGACTCTGTCCCAAGGCCCTGGCAACTGCAAGAATGAGCTATAACATTTTTAAGAAGCTAGTAATTAAAATTACTATTCATTTTGTATTATACCCTGTCAACTGGTGCTGAATGGCTTTATCCTATTTTCTTGCTATTTTTTTTTTACAAGTATGTAACGCCTATACAGCAATTGCCATGGAAAAATTCCCACAATAAAATGACTGTCAAATTTTGCTATCAACTCTTCATGCTTTTATTTCTTTCCCTTCCTTACAATTGAGTGCTGATAACAGAATTGCATGTTAATCACCTGTGACATTCAAAGCTCTAGAAAACTGAGCTGTTTCAAGGCTTTCACCCATAAAAACGATATAATCAGATCTGTCCCTTGGAGAAGTAATGGAGAAATAAATATTAACATTGGCTCATGCAAGCAAATGTGTTAAATAGAGAGCAGCAGCAATCTCTTGGGCTCTGGAATTTGACTCCAGCTCAGAGAGTGTTGCTCAGTGCCACCGCAGGAAAGTTCCTTACAGGCACCTTTGTATTACTGGCCGCTGTAATCAATATATGGCTTTGAGAGGCCCACTCTGAAAAAATTCTAAAATTCTATATTTATCCATGAATCAAAATGTGTGTATGTTCCTCTGATCAGCACTTGAGATTTTCCCCACTCCATCTCTCCTCCTTTCTCCTTTCATTCTGTCATCCCTCTCCTCTTCTACCACCTTTCTTCCCCACTCCCTGTACTCACCCTACTAACCCAAAGTCAGTCATATTGTGGGGGCAATTTTTCATTTGGATGCTTTTGCTTGCATGCTTCTTTAGTGGGACAGAGTAAGAACCTGGTGAAGGGAACTTTTTTTTGCTTTTGACTACAGGTTGCAGAGGGGAATGAATAAATAAATGTGGAAGATGGGCCATTGGAAAAATAAAAAAACAACCCACCTTAATCTGCTTTTGAAATTTGCCTGTGGTGTCCTCACACTTGCTGGGAATGTGGCTTATTCTCTGTTTTCCCTCTTTCTATATGTGTGTGTTTTTTTTCCCCGTAGACGGCAGGTGTTAACACAACGGATAAGGAGCTAGAGATTCTGTACTTGCGAAATGTTACTTTTGAGGATGCTGGGGAATATACTTGTCTCGCAGGGAATTCTATTGGGTTCTCACATCACTCTGCTTGGCTGACGGTGCTACCAGGTATTTCCTTCTGTGCTGGCCTCTCCTTCCCTCTCCAGGGTGTCTCGATGTTTTGCTTTAGAAATGCCAAGTTCCTGCAGACCACCCCTTGCTTGGAAGAGGAGATGTTACCCAGGGAGGGCTCTCCTCAGGGATTTACAGTGCCAGTGGTAAATCCACACAGCAGAAGACCTCTGTTGCATTATTCATAGCTCACACTTTTTGAATTGCATCAGAAGATGTAAATCATTTTTGCAGTAATGATACAAAATGCCCAGTATCTTTTTTTAATATATATCTAAATAACAAGGAGATGTTCACAGCTTCTTTGTTAGGAGAGTGTTAAGTGCCAAAATTAGGGTCTTTGTTTTCTTACACTGCCAGTGGAGAAGGAAACTCCCCATCAGATGATCCAGGGCACCTAAATTGGACATGGACTGTGGATCATCTTACAGAACAGCTTTTCTGTCTAGCCTCGTATCTTAGCCTAAAATTAGATGCATATAAGTGGTTGGTGTGCGTACACCCTTCCTTGCCTGTAGCATTATTTCCACTTCACGGATGAACAGGCCAAGATAGCGATCTCAAACAGAAGGTCAAGAACAGTCATCTGTAGACAGAGCCCTGGAGTCCTGGCTCCCAGGGGCATTGCATGCTGCCTGCTCCAGCTGGGATCGATGAAAGCTGCAGTGGGATTGAAACCCGAGGCCAAAGTGACCTCAATTTTGTGGTTCTTTCATGTGCAAAGCTCTCATTGACAATGAAACCAGCACAGAATATGCAACAGAGGGGTCTGCTCTCCAAAAGGGGGCCATGAGGCTGTGCTGTATCTTCACCTGCAGAATCTGCTTCTGGCTATGGGGCAGGCTTAGGCACAGTCCAAGAAAGAACTAGCAATATTCACAGTGAATTTCACAGGTCCTGTGACTTGCAGAGAGTGCAGGAACAGACCTGGAGTATGTTCAGTAGACCCTTACTGAAAGGCCACCCAGAATCCTCTACACCCCACTTTGGCTCACCCAGTCATAGACCACATTTGTGTCTATCTCACAACACATCCATCTCAGGATGTGTTTAATAACTGGGAACCTTGGCATTTCTAATCTCGACTTTATCTGTGTGGGTGTTTCAGATGTAATTGCTTTTTATGGGGCTTAAAAAGGTCTCCTCCAGCCTGACCCTGCTGCTGGGGGGATCTGCTGATCTTTTCTCTTTTTATTTGCCAGCTCTATAATAGCTGATCTGATCCTGTTTCTGCTTCTGCCATCCACTGGATGAGAAATCATTTCCTTTGGTTAGAAGACATGTCTTTGTTATTTTGAGAATGTCCTGATGCTGTCTCATCCAATTGTTACTCTGTAATTACAATGTATGAACTCACACCTCTTATTTAAGCAAAGAACAAGCAGGAGACAACCCTACAAAAAGCCTGAAATGGAACTTTATATTGAAGTCAGACACAGTGAAGGACAGCCATCTGTGCAGCAGCAGGCCCTGAAGCACTATCCACAGAGAGGGTGCAGGATACAGCCCTTCTGGGGAACCTCTCCTTGTAAACTCCAGTCCATGCTATGGGAGGAGAGGCATGGAGCAGAGAGCAAGACTGTGAGCCAAGGCAGCAGAGCTGTGGCACTGACGATAGTGCCTGATCCCAGGAGATCTGGTAACCCTTCCTCACTGGAGAAGATGGCCACTTGTCAGGATCAGGCCCTGCATAGCTGGCACACAGGCTGGTGCAGCCCCCAGTATCACCCAACAGCCCTGTACCCATGTCCCCCTGGGCACAGCCACGGAAGACCTGATGGTGGAGCCTGCTGCTGCCAGGGGAAGGCTCCTGCTGCTTGCCAAAGATGCTGCTTTGGGGCAGCAGTGATGTACTCAAGCCATTAGTGAGCTAACCATACTGGCATGACTTCATTATAAAGTTTACCACTGCTGACTGTTCCTCTGATGCCAGCACTCCTTTGGGGGGACAGAAAACCACTCCCACCGTGGCCCCTTCCTCTGGTCTACATGCCTGTCCTGAAGGGAACAAGGGGAGAAACACAGCTGAGATGTGCTGATCCCAAACAAGTCTTGCTAGCAGGTAGCAACTGATGATAGACTCATGCCATCACCCTCCAGGCTCAGCCACCTCTCTGGGCCAGACCTTCCAGCCCAGCAGAACTAAGTTTTCATGAAATAATTATGCAGATTGATCATGTGAAGCTTCTTCCCTGTGTGATGCCCTACCCCTTGTGCCTTTTGAGTCCCTTGGTCCCTCAGGGCAGGCACTGGCCCAATGGAAATCTGCTGGAGAAGCCAAATCTGCAAAGTGCAGCAAACCCCAGTCCTGCAGAATTTGTACAGCCGAGGCATCCAGCTACATGGTGTGGATGTGGGGGTAGCAAGATCTGGATCAGAGGGACAGCACAGGCACATGAAGATACATTCAGCCTAGAGCAGTGGTTTTCAACCTGTGGGATGAAGGTTCCCCGGAACCCCAGTGTTGCATCAAAGGGCAGTAAAATTACCCCAAAAAGGTAAACCAAACAAATGTCTTGGCTACAGCCACAAGTGGAAAACCGCTGGCCTAGGAGAGTACCCTCACTGAAGTCATTCAAGAATTGGTGTAGCTGAACAAGGCCTCCTGAGATTCTCTGCATGTGTGTAGTTGTGTGCAGGCACCTGCCCACCCTGTCCTGACTGCCATCTCTTGTCACCCTGCAGCAGAGGAGCTCATGGAAATGGATGATTCAGGCTCAGTGTACGCTGGCATTCTCAGTTACGGCACTGGCTTTGTTCTCTTCATCCTGGTGCTGGTCATTGTGATTATCTGCAGGATGAAAATGCCAAACAAAAAAGCCATGAACACCCCCACTGTACAGAAAGTCTCCAAATTTCCACTCAAGAGACAGGTAACAGAAAGTAGATACAAGATTCCTATTCCCTGCTATGGTCATCCCTCTTTCGTTTGGTTGGTTATTTTTTTTTTCCCCTCCTTGAAATTTTCTCTCTAGGTGAGAAGCTCTGCCTGAAAAACATTGTCCAAGAGGCACATAAGTTGGGCTGCATTTTAGGAGTTTAACTCCTTTTAATAATTAATTTCTGTTCCAGTGGAGCAGTAGCTGGTGGCAGCTGACTCTGGGTCATGAGCAGCTTCCCAAGCAGCCACCTTTCTGTCGGCTTTGCCCCCACAGGGCTGGCAGTGCAGCTGTAGGTGCCACAGAAAGCACATCTTGCAGGGGAACAGTTTGGTCCAGGTTCCCTGGTGGAGCAGGGGTTTGGGGAGCAAGAGCACATGTAGCTGTGCTTGTTTCTGCTTTCACAGAGATCTCTGCTCAACTCGAACCAATTCTCATGGAGATGGTAGAGTGTCCTGTTCCTCCATGCATTTAGAGATGCTCTGCCATGTGTAGTTGCAGAGGGGCAGGAGCAAAAGGCACCGTGCAAAACCACATAGTGATGGATACAGATTTGATAGCATTTGGCTGCAAGCTCATGGTGGGCATTTATGGTGCCAGAACAGAAGTCACTCCATAGCCTGTGTGTGCTATGGAGATGCACACAGAGACAGTGAACAGATTATACCTCCTGCCTGATAGAGGACACTTGGCTGACCTGTCCCTCTTTTCCACCAGCTAAAAACCTGACCATAAGTGCCTAGGTCAGTGCATTTCTGCAAGGTTGGGGAGTGGCAGATTCCCATCTACCAGAAAGGTGCCAATGTGCAAAGACAGCTCAAACCCCTTCAGTGATCCATCTCGGGCCCTGTGTTCCCTAGGGATACAGTTGGCAATAACACTTCATTTGCTCTACCCAAGCAGGTGTCGCTGGAGTCCAACTCTTCAATGAATTCCAACACGCCCCTGGTCCGGATCACGCGTCTTTCCTCCAGTGATGGGCCGATGCTGGCCAACGTCTCTGAACTGGAACTGCCTCCAGATCCTAAGTGGGAATTGGCACGCTCTCGGTCAGTCAACCCACAGGTTGGGGTCCCTGGGCCTGCCAGTAGTGTCACTGCTCCAGTACCCACTAATGTGCCTGCTTGTTCCCCCCTCCAGCCTGACCTTGGGGAAGCCACTTGGTGAGGGGTGTTTTGGCCAAGTGGTGATGGCAGAAGCAATTGGGATTGATAAGGACAAGCCAAACAAGGCCATCACGGTTGCTGTCAAGATGTTAAAAGGTATGGGGTGTCCACAGAGGGCAGAACAGCATATTACACTGGGGTTTCATCTCATTCCTTCTCTTACAAGTCTTCTACACAAACAGATAAAAGAAAGCAAGAACGGCTTTTTTTCCCCTTCACCCACATAGCTGGGGCCTGAGGGCTGTCTCCTTGGTCAGCATGTAGAAGTGCAAATCCCATCAGGAGGAGGGAATGGGAATTAACCCAATTCTCTGCCAAGGGGTAATAGAATCCCTGAGAAGAAGGTGAACTCCCTTCACTCTGAGCCAGCTCTGTGAATCAGCTCACTCCTTACTCCTCTTGTAACCAGCACTGCCTGTTCTAGCAAATGCTTATGCAACAAGCTCAGGTGGAGTTTGCAGAAGTTTAGTTGACAAACTCCTTCTTGAGGAGTTTCTTCATTGAAGAAACTTGATCCCAGACTCTATTAGAGGTTAAAGGGAGGCCAGAAGTGGGGGAGCCACTGGGCACCTCCAAACGAATCTCTTTCCCATCCTTCCCCTGCTCACAATAACTACAGACAAAATCCCCTTGAGGAGTTCATCTGGAGCAAGCAGGGCAGATGCTCCAGCAGTGAGTAGCCTGAGGTTGAGGTTACATGGAGTGACGTCTTCAAAAAAAAATGCTTCTTATCAGAGAAGTATTAATTTAATTTACATTTCCTTCAGTCCATTCTGAAGTTGATTTTGGAAGAAGGAACATTTCCAACTTTGCAAGCCAAAGCATTTATTTCAAGAGTTTTTCCTCCATTTTTCTACTTTCATAGGAAAATTGCAGCTTTCCATGCATGAAAATACATTCCTTCGTGTAGCCCCTCTCCCAGCTCTGACCTTCCACCATCCTTAACTCTTTGCCCCTGGAGATGAGGGAGGGAAGCAGTCAGAAAAGCAAGATGATCCCAGGCACCAAAACTGACTATTTTTCTTTAATAATTACTAGGATGTAACAGAAGATGAAAGGTTTTATTGATTTCCATGTGGACATTTATCTCCATGTATTTGATTTTTTATTTTTTTTTTATGGTAGTAGGTTTTGGTTTTATTGTGATTTTTCTTTCCAAAGTAGAATAAACACAAACAATGCCATATTTTGGATACTCTTTCCCCATCAAAGCCCCACATGGCTACACAGCAGTTGTTTTAACTACTTCCTAAAACACTTCTTTTCTTCCTGACAATTTTTTACTTTCCTCTCTTGCTTTCTCCAGATGATGCCACAGACAAGGACCTTTCTGACTTGGTCTCTGAGATGGAAATGATGAAAATGATCGGGAAGCATAAAAACATTATCAACCTCCTCGGTGCCTGCACGCAGGATGGTAGGTAGCAAAGCACCTTGGTGCTCACAGGCCCATGGGAGGCTCAGGTTTGACTGTCCTTTCTGTGTAATTGCTGACTGTGCCTGAAGTGTCCCAGATGAGATTTCAGTGGTCAGCTGTTCCTCTGCTGGATGCTGATGTGCTCTTGCTTGCAGGACCGCTCTACGTGTTGGTGGAATACGCATCAAAGGGGAACTTGCGAGAATACCTCAGGGCACGTCGCCCACCTGGCATGGACTATTCTTTTGACACCTGCAAGCTGCCTGAGGAGCAGTTGACATTTAAAGATCTGGTTTCCTGTGCCTACCAGGTGGCCCGGGGCATGGAGTACTTGGCATCTCAGAAGGTGAGTTGAGAAACCTCATTTGGTAGAAGCATCGGTCAGACCAGTGTGATCAAAGGCATGCAACACTGCATTTGTGTGTAGGACAACCTCAGGCAAAGCAGTCCAGGTTTCTCCCTTTGGAGAACAGAACTTTTCAGTACAAAGTATCCTAGGTTTTTTGCTGGAGGGTTCATCAGTATGCTGGCTGCATCCATGAACTATGCAGCTGGACAGCCCTCGCTGTCATCTGCAGGCCCATTAGCATCCCCAAAATGCATATGAAAACACAAGCAACCCAGACTTTGGGGCTTATCCTCAGCAATTAAACCTCTGCCGCTCATGGACGTGTGATCCTGAGGCTCAGGCCTCAGTGGTCGGGGTGAGCATCATGCAAAGTTTTGAGCTTCTTCGGTGGGGGACATTACATTAGGCAACAGTCAGGAGCTGTGTGCACCCCCATCTCCCTTCTGAGATTGGTAAAGATGGAGAGAACCCACAAGGAAGCTGAGATCCTGGGTATAGCACATGTTTGTGGTCGTAACCAGCACATGCAGGCTTAGTGGGAACAGAACTGGTGGTGGCTTTGGCTCAATGCTTGGCCGTGCCGAGGATGCTCCCTGGGGAGCACTTTGCTGGCGCTGAGCTGGCTGCTGCATTTGCTTACATCATACCCTGGGATTAATCCTGATTTACCCTGACATCAGCAAGTGGAGAATCAGGCATTGGGTTCATGAAAGCTGGCGTGACCTCTTTTTGCAGGCAGGGAGCACTATGGCAAGAACAAGTTCAGCTTCAAATGTCAGATGTGTTCATTGTGTGACTGCAGTTCAGAGTGGATGTTTTGTGGCAGCTTTAAACTCCATTTCAGCACAGTGCAGGCTGATCTGGCTTCTTTCTCAGTTAACAACCATGATGTATTTTGGATGTGTTAAGGATGTCCTGAGGATTTTTTTTTTCCTTCAAACATCAGCCTGTACTCCTTTTCCTAGAGAAAGCAGGGCAGAAAGACAGCTTCACATCCCAGTAGGCATCCATAGAAGGGGAGGGTTGGCTTTTCATCTGGGCATCCCTTTTGGAGAGAAAAGACACGTGGCCGTGTCAGGGATCAGAGGCTGATGATTAGGTGTTGCTAAGAGGTAGCTCCCACCGAGCATGCATGATGGGGCAGTGACACAGAAAGCGAGGAGTTAAGCAGTGCCCACAGCTTTACGAGCTCCGGAGTCAATGAAACAGCAGCTCATAAACCGCGCGGTGCTGCTGGTTCCAGGCACGAGCAGCTAGCAAGCCCTTATTTATTGACTTGCTCACCTTTTGCAGTGCATTCATCGCGACTTGGCAGCCAGGAACGTGTTAGTCACTGAAGACAATGTGATGAAAATAGCTGATTTTGGCCTCGCTAGAGACGTTCACAACATTGACTATTACAAGAAAACCACCAATGTAAGTACAGAGATGCCAAGCACATGCAGTTCTCTTCTGGCAGGGAACTCGGTCATTCCTGCAGCAAGTGGCCCTTGTACCACATTTCCCTTTCTTAGAGGGTCTTAGGAGGAAGAAACCTTATGGTGACCTCACCTAGTGAGTGACTGTAGATAGGCTCATCCCTGGAGTCCACTCACCATCCATTTTCATCCTGACACATACTGCTGCTGCTTAGCAGCTGGTTCTGAGGTCTCGGCTCCTGTCAGGAGGCTTTAGCTGAAGAAACACCAAGGGTTATTTTTGGTAAAAAAAATGGAGCCCTTTCCAGTCTGCTCCACTGTTGTTTTTAAAGGTCCCAAGGAGCCAACTGCTGTCCCACCACAGCCCTTGACAGAGAAATGTCATTCATTGTATACCTGGAGGTACCTGGCTTTCATACATTTCTCTTTTTTGCAACTGAGTTCTTTCACTCCACCAGCAATGGTGAGAAGATGGTCCCAGATAAGCCTGAGTCCCAGGGTCATTGATATTTTCTGTAGAGATGAATTTACAAATGAGGGGCTGGAGGGCAAGACCTGAGCCTTGATTCAGAGCCCTGCAGCAGACGTCGAGTTCTTGAGCAAAAGCTGCAAGTACAACAGAGTGTGGAGATGGCAGTGGAAGAGGTTTGAAGGCATTGCAGAACCTGATGGCTTTGTGACTGCAAGGGGGCTAAGTGCCCAGACAGTCCTGCCAAGTCCACTGTGCCCATACTGAACTTTTCCAATATCATACCAGAAACTCTTTCTTAACTGGCAGGATTTCTTAATCATAAATTAATACAATTTCATGGTGATTTTTATCATAGATCAGATGGATTTTCCCTGTTTGAGCTGTGTGGGCATCAGAAAGCATAATCCCATTTGTGCGTCCAGCCTATGTCCCATCTCAAGTTGTGTTCCCTAGTGAGACAGTGGGTCAGAAGAGGACAAAGTCCCCCCACAGCCAGATGATGCCTCAAACATGTAACAGTCCTTCCTGACTCCCTCCATGGGGCTACGCAAAGCTCCAGAGAATTAACGATTAATCTGGTGTTTCTCATCTCATGTCTCTCGTATGTGACAGCCCATGTTTATGACCCTTATGGATGGTGTTCCCCATGGAACCTGGGATCAGGCCTCCTCATTTAGCCTCCAGCAGGATCTGGTTATGTTTATTAGAAGATCTGGCCCTTGCCTTCACTCTTGGAAGTTTCCATTCAAGTTCAGTCTGAGCCGGGTTTGGACTTGAAAACAAACTGCTTCTTCCAACCAAAGAGGCAGAAAGTGTTGTCCCATGCTCTGCTGCAGAGCTCGCTGCATTTATGAGCAATGGATGCTGTTTCCATGCAAAGATTTAGATGCTCTGATACATTAAACCTGCCTTGGCAGTGAAACACAGTCCTCTACAGAGAGCATTTACTGCAGAGATTGTCAGCAAAGATCCAGGGATCAAACACTTTAATCTGTTTATATGTGGCCACTATTGCTTTGCCGAGTGACCAGGAAGGCAGATGTGGTTGTTAATGAAAATGTTTCAAACTGGATTAGAAAAGAAGATTCAGATGGTGCCGTTGTGGCTGGGGGAATATGCTGATGGGATGTTCCCATTGTCTTCCTAATTACAGGGTCGGCTGCCTGTGAAATGGATGGCTCCAGAAGCCTTGTTTGACCGGGTCTATACTCACCAGAGTGATGTGTAAGCGCACCCTAGCACACCCCATACCTGCATGTTTTGGAAAAAAAACAAAAGACAGGGAAATCAATCCTATAGTATCTTAGAGAGAAACGGACTGCTAAGCACAAGCAGGGCTCATTCACTGCTGCGGTGCTTGGGGATGCAGGAGCAAAGGAATCATTTCCAAGCCGCAGCTTTGCACACGTGGTTTTATTTTACCGTTATCTAGTTGCATTCATCCAAGGATCTCTAGTGAGCTGCTGAAAAATTATTGGAAGACAGTCAGGTATTTCTTTGTCCAGTTTATAGATGGGGTGTTACATCCTACAGTCAGAAAAATCTGTTAAAAAAAGATCTTTGCCAGAAAAATTACCCTCAGCTTCCTCCACGTTTTGCCCCTGACCATTGCACTTCAGTTGAGTACGTGGGATGAGCTTGAAATAGTCTGCCTGCTGTTGGTAGAGCTGATCAGAGAATATCACCAACAAAAAAAAATTCTCAGATTAATTTTGCCACTTCATTTACGTGCCTCTGTGTTTCTTAACCCTGTCTTCTCCATTTGAGTGCCTCTGCACGGTAAGCAAACAGCAGAGCCCACGTTACGTGTCAGTCTGTATCCCATCTGAGTCCCATCTGAACTTTGCAAGAGCTGCAGTAGCTCAGCGTGCACACACGGTCCATTTTATTTCAGTATTTGGTCAGTAACAGCATTTTTAGAGTAATTCAGCAGCCAGCCTACTCCGCGAGGCTCACCACTTGCAATTGGACAAATTAATCTTTTCTGGTTCTCTATTTTTCACATACTTTGGCTTTTATTGATCTTAAATCATAGTTTCCATGCTTAGGTAATGCTGCAGCAGACGTGACAGATAAATCAAAGCTAGAGACCGGGAGAGCAAGCATTCATGGAGGCAAAACAGAGACAGATAATCCCTGTTTTGAAAAAGAAAATGAAGAGGGCAAAAGATATTTTTAAAAAAGAGGACTTTTAACCAGAGCACAGCTGCAGGACTGGAGTGTGTAACATTAGTGCTCCGCTGATTTTTGTTGGGGTATTTTTCTCCCGGCTTGGCCAGTGAAATGAGTGTTGTAACAAGCAAGTTTTGGTATCAGCTTGCACAATTAGTGGCCTGTGGTTCCAAGCCTGCAATTCAGTGAAGCTGTGCATGAATAATTTGATTTGTTCCATTCACTGGAGCTGGTGGAAGACCTAACAAAGAGCTGGGGGTGATAGATGGGCTGTCACCTATCTGATTAAATGCTCATTTCAATTTCAGACTTGGTGCCTGGGATTTCTTTGCTATTGAGTTGGATCAGCAGAGATCTCCAAGTAACTAGTAAAAATGGCCTAGGCAATTAGTCATGCTATTGATGACTTTGTTAGCTATGCATGGCTGCACAGAAATAAAGCTGAGCAGGGGGGAGGGGACATGTGAGGTGGCGGGGTGGGGGATGTTGGAAAAAAAACCTCATTGAATTTTAAAGATCTTTCTTTGGTTTCCAGCTGGTCTTTTGGAGTGCTACTATGGGAGATCTTCACTTTGGGAGGGTCTCCGTACCCGGGAATTCCCGTTGAAGAACTCTTCAAACTCTTGAAGGAAGGCCATCGGATGGACAAACCTGCAAACTGCACCCATGATCTGTGAGTGTGTGGTGGGGGGGTTGACCTCCTCAGCCCACTCCCCCTTCCCTCTGGGGCAAAATACCACTGTAGGCCATGGTTTGAGTTATTGGGGCACACCCCCTGTGGGATTGTGAGGCCATCTCAAGGTAGACTCACCCACCCCAATTCAATCCACTCGGCCCATAACTGCTGAGTGACACAAAGTGTCTGCCCTCCTTTGGCACATGGCAGTTGAGGACGTAGCTGTTGTGTCATCTTCAAGACGGTGCCTCTTCCTTCTTTGAGAGTACAGACACACATGAGTTGATCAGTAATGTGGTTCCACAAAACCCTCCTCCCGCAGCTGGCCATGCACCGAGGCCACCATGGCTGAAGTTGTGTTTGCCATCGCCGTTCTCTCAGGCAGTTTGTGGGTGGGCAGGCAGGTGGGTGCTGCTTAGCCCAGCCATGGGTGATGGTCCTTTCTTCTGCAGGTACATGATCATGCGGGAATGTTGGCATGCTGTCCCCTCACAGCGGCCCACCTTCAAGCAGCTGGTGGAAGACCTGGACAGGGTCCTCACCGTGACATCCACCGATGTGAGTATGGTTTTGTGGGTGTGGGGAGGTGTCACTTGTTCCCCAGTGAGTGGCACACAGCATTATGATGGGTCTGTCACCCTGGCAGGAGTACCTGGACCTCTCGGTGCCCTTCGAGCAGTACTCACCAGCTGGCCAGGACACCCACAGCACCTGCTCCTCGGGGGATGACTCGGTCTTTGCACATGACCTGCTGCCTGATGAGCCCTGCCTGCCCAAGCACCCGCCCTGCAACGGTGTCATCCGGACGTGAGGCTCCCCCAGACAGACGGATGGACGGGCAGGCAGCGTGCCCATGGAGGCGCGAATGTGGGGCGCCGAGGATGATGAAACCATAGTGAAGGATCTTCCAGTGGAACTGCGTGGTGGTGCCCAGAGATTTTTGTTGTTGTTGAGCTGTTCAGGGTAAAAAAAGAAAAAAATAACTTTTTTTGTTTGTTTTATTTTTTTGTTGTTCTTCTTTCCCATTTGCTGTATAAAAAGTCAAGAAGCACTGTTTGGCCCGAAGGAACTAATCTCTTGCCAAGATGATCTGTCATAAAAATTTTTTGGGTTGGTTTTGGGGTTTTTTTGTTGCTTTTTTTTTATTATTATTTTTGATTTTTTTGTAATAAGCAGAATGTTGAACCTGGGGGGGAACTGAACTCCCAGCCTCCGCGCTTGCGTTTTGAGTGCCAGAGTAGCCGTTCTGTGCCTGCAATACGAAGAAAAGGAAAAAAAAAAAATCTTCCTTTTTTTTTAAAAAGAACACAAACAAATGAAAAAGAAAGTGTAAAGAATGTAGAAGTTCTTCGCTTATGCAATCTGTACATTAACCTTTTTGGTGGAGCTAAAAAGCCACGTTGCCTGCAGGGATTCATATATATTTATAAAAATATCTATATTTTTGTTGTCGTCGTTTTTATAGCTTCACGATCGTACTACCCAGCTACATAGAAGGAATCCTTTTTGGAAGAAGAAAAACAATTAGGTAAAATGCAAAACATCACGGGGAAAAGAAAAAAATAAAAATGAAAAGAGACAGGTCATCTGAAATGGCAGCGCTTTGGCCATGCTCGGCAGCTACCGGCCCTTGCACTGGACTGGGAACTATGGGGA
>JANHFX010008272.1:0-53507 GCA_027560015.1 Chloroceryle amazona
CCCCGCGGCCTGGAGAGATGCGAAGCGCAGGGCGGGCCTGGGGCGAGCTGTCAGCGCTGCCGCGGCTTGAACGCTGCCCGTGTGCCAGAGTGAGCGACGGGGAGGGGAGAAGCTCCGGGAATTCGGCATGGAAAAGCAGGCGGCAGCCTCCTGCGAGAGGGTGGTGCTAAAACTTAAAAGCCTTAAACAGGGAGGCAGAGAAGAGGAAGAACATTCCCCGAGGCACGAGCTTTCTCAGGACTTGATACATTTGTTTGGTTATAATGCGCGTTAAAGTTGTTGCACCCTGAACTGTGAAGGTAGAAGTGCAGGTGCTGAAGTCCAGGCCCAGGCAGTTCACGCTCGCCGTCTGCGCTCTGCCAGCCGGTGCTCGGCAGACTGCAGCTCCACCTTAACGTTCACGAGTGCAATTGTGTGTGTGCAGTCATGTGCGAATGCGCTTGATGCATGGAGCGACTGAGCTTGCATGGCACGTCAGTTTGTCTTTTACTCAGTTAAGTAAGTTCTCGGCAAAGTTGAAAACTGTACGAGCAGAGAAAACTCTTATCTACAAAAAGGAGTCTGGAAAATGGTTTATGCATTTAAAAGATGTTTTTGTCTAACCGTTTAGGATTCTCTCAGACTACAGTTTTCTGGGAACTGTTTTGTGGAGGAGGTTGTGGTTGGTATGTTTTGGGTTTGTGTTTTGTTGTCAGGTTTGGGTTTTTTGTCAGCTAGGAAATAAAAGTTCTTTGAAGCAGTTTAATGTGTTTTATAGAAGTATCAACTGGTAATAAACCTATTAACTAAAGAATTGTTAGGATTAAGTAGAGGAGCTGCAAAAGTCCACTGATACGACCAATAGAAGTTCAAAACTGTTAAGGACCTGGATGCTCCATGGTGGTTATAGCCATCTAGCAAGTTATTTCTGGTATGCCACCTGTTACTGTATAACTCAACACTGGCTTGTGCAACACACCTCTGTGGTTCCTAAGAGGATGGTTACCATCTTGAACTTTGAACTTTTTCCCTTTCATTACTGATATAATTAATAAATCATTCTAGCCCCACCCTGATAATGCAAGACTTATTGTCATCATTTGTTGGTGCAAATAAGCGGCATGCATATGTGAGTGAAAACTTTGAGTTAGAGGCTACTGGAACAGGTCCTTTCTTTAAATTATTTTGTATCATTCTGCTTCTAGTGGCCTTTGTGGCAATTTAAATGTCTTGGATACTCACTTTTTATATATCAAGCCAGTGAAAATGTGCAGCCAGAGGAACTGTTGCCTTAATTATTTGCCACTTTTTTTTCCTCCTTAGTAGAAAAATTTCTTCCCCTCAAGTCCTATTCTACTGAATAATCTTATATAGGCTTGTTGCCAGATTTTATTTTCCTTTTTTAGGTAGGTGCTGTTTCTGTGATGACTCGTTAATTTTTATGAATAACAGTGCAACTCATGTAGTGGGAAATAGAGCCTAAGCAACTCCTTATTTATGTTCTAGGATTGTAAATTATACAACTACTATAAAGATACCTTTAAATAATCACAGAATGGTTGAGATTGGAAATGATATCTACAGGTCATCTGCTCAAACCCCCCTGCTCAAGCGGGGCCATCTAGAGCAGATTGTCCAGGACTATGTTCAGATGTTTTTTTAATATTCTCAGTATAAAAGCTGTGAAATCATCTATCCCATACCTACACAGTTATTTTTTCAAGAAATAGATGCTAAAATATTTCTCTGAGCCAAGTTACACCATGTCACCACTGATACGTTTTTTTATTTTTTTCCTTACCATGTGGAGGATTTATGAAATTAGAATTGGCTCTTAGAAGCTGTTGATAAGCATAGGTAAAGTTTATGTCTACCATAAGACTCTGTCCCAAGGAGTTAATGAATTAGGAAAATAATGAGAGATGCAGGTGGCTAAAGTGATAATTGGTGGAATAGAAGGCAGCAGAAGAGTGACCCAATTAGAGAGATGGCCCAGGAAGATTAACCCAGCTGTAGCATTCTGGATATAGAAGAAGTCACAGGGGTGTTGGTTTTTTTTTGTTGGAGGATGAGAAAGTTGCTGGTGCAGGGTGAGAAGCATGAGAATCGGACCAGAAGACTGAATGTTTTGTGAGAAGAAATGTCAGAATACAGATATGGTCCTCCAGTTCTGGAGAGGGAATGGGCATGTGTCCTTCAGCTAGCACACCAGGAGAAAAAAAGTGAGGTTTAGCTGGTGCTTTTCCAATCATGAGAAGAGATGGTGATGTTTTTACTCTTTGCTGCATAGGGTCGATGTGCTTAAACGTTCAGTGTTCTTCATGAGACATGGCTCATATGATACCTTAGCTAGCACTAGAGATTGAGGTCTGTGTACCAGCACCAAAGCTGATTTATAGCTTGTATTTTTACTGATGGGAAGGTAAAATGGGTGTTGTATTTATTTTTATGTGTATTACTTTGCTTTGAATTTGTGTGCAGTATTGGTGATCAGTCAGTTTTGATTGCAACTGTTTTATTTCTCTTTAAGGCAGACTTTTTATTCTGTGTTTTAAAATTCCCTGTGAATAGATTGGTTTACTTCTTCTACATGTAGCTTCTTGGCCTTTAGGTGTTTTGAAAGTATCTTTTTTTTTTTTTTTTTTTTCCATGGGAGACAAATATTAGACCACCTGTACGTGGTCTTGATGGCTTTAGAGAGCCAAAAGGGCATAATAGGAATATGAAGCGTGTCTTTAGTTCAGCCTATAATGCAAGTCATTGCAAACCGAGAAAGAAAGGGCCTTTCTTTAAGTATGCAAATTGGTCCTCAGTCTTCAAGTCGCAGTAATACTAGCCTTTAGGTCAGATGTAAATTGTTTTCCTAAACATTAAGCTTCTCTAAATGTAAAACTAGTATGATGTGACCTCTTACTGCGGTTAAGTTCAGTGGGGGTCTCACTGTCATTGAATATAAATTGAACTCATAAGAATTCTTGGGCTTTTTTTCTGCTTTATTTTACTGTAATTATCCAAGAGCAGGCATAGTAATGTGACACTGGTTTAAGTAAACGTGCTATTAGTGGGGGAGGAAAGAATAACTAGCAAGTTCTATCAGTTAAGAGCTGCAGCAAAGAGGGACAGGAGTGTGGCAGTTTGCATAATGTTCTAAGTGAAATCCTGAAATCAGGGGTTTGGCCAACAGTACACAGATTATAACCATCTCAGCGTGGTGGTTTTATCTGTGACAGCATGTGCTATGTTAATGAATGGCCAAAAAGATTTCTGAAAACATTTATTCAGCAATACAGTGATTATCAGGTAAGGCAAATATGATGTTATTGTACTAATATTACTGCTGAGGGGCAAGCTAGCATACAGAATATATCAGCATTTATCACCTTGTCCAGTGGTCACAATATTCATTTTAGAAAGTCTTGTTATAAGTTTCACATTGTGAGGTACTCTGTTGCAAAAATGTGTTTATCTTTGTTAAGAAAATGTTTCCTCGGTTGAAATCTTTGCTCTGTGGCTTAAGAATTTGTGAAAGTCTTGTGTATTCAACATTTGTGGCTATTTAGTCAGATCTTTACAATAATATTCTTGGGTTTTCAGGTTAATCTACTAATTGACAATGAAGCAGAGAAAGATTACCTTTATGATGTGCTGCGGATGTACCATGAGTAAGATCTATCTTTATATGTGTTTGTAGAATTTTACTAATGTATTTAAATGTAAAGATTGAATATTCAAGATTTTAAGTGCTCTTTCTACACACTACTAGAAAAGTAATTGATGTAATGATTTTTCATCCTGTATAATAAAATCTTACACTTTTACAGCGTAGCCTGCAAACAGGAAAGGAGCATGTCTGTAATCACCTATAAGGCTTCTTTGGTTTTATGACTTGGAAGTCATAAAGAATTTGTTGCATTTGGTGTTTTTGGGGGGACAACACCAGGATGATAAAGCTGTTCTTAGGAAACAGGAGGAGAGCATTTAATTAAATTGATTAAGATTTCCAAATAATGTTTATTTACTGAGTTTGCTTTTTCTAACATTTTTGCAAACTACTCAGATAAAAAATTATTTGCAACTGTTTTAGCTGAATAAAATTACTCCATGAATCTATTTGGCATGTTTAATAACTCTGGCTTATTACAACATAATAGGGAAAAAAAAAATGGTAAGGTGATAGTCCTATTACCAGTCCTTCTGCTGAACTGATTTAAACTGCAGTTGCTTAGGACCTGTACCACTGCAGATGAGATCAGCCTCTGATCCATTGTTTTTCGAACAATATAAGAATGCATTTTCCATTCCTCCTAGACAAGTGGCTCTGATAGACATTGTTTCCATTCATATCTTAATTAATAGCCTCTCAGCTGAGTGAAATGTAGACTTTTCCATCTGATGTTTGCACTGAGCTATAGTTATGGTTGTATTCAGCCGCATATCTGATTCAGTTTCACTCAGGTCTGTCTAATTGCTTCTCCATTCATAAAGCCTGTTGTTTGGAAAGCTGATTGATTCAGTAGGTCTTAATTATTTAAAATATTCTTGCAGTTACAAAATGAACAATGCATATAGTAACTATTCTTCTCTGTCAACATACGTTGATGACACATCACTTTTTGGAATACATTATGAAGTATTACAGGAAAAAAAAAGTGCAATGTCTGTTTCACTGTGAATTGCATTTCCAAAAGCATTTGACCTCTAATCTCATGTAATGTGCATTCCCGACCTGTGTTTTCAGTGCACGTGCCTCAGAAATACTGCATGCCAGGAAAGGTAAACTATGAGAGGTAACAGCAAATACTATAGACTCAGTTTACTGATGTTGTTCGGGAATAGCTGCACTGAACCTTAGGGAAGTATTCCTCCACTCTTGCAACAAAGTATATTTTGGAGACCTGTAACTATCTTAGTGCTGACTCTCAGGGAGGCTGATCTGCACAACTCTAATAAAGTAGATGTTCACAGAGGTTTAACTTCTGTAGATTCTGTTTACTGGTTGAGGAACATTCAATTTTGATTTGGAAAAAAAAAATAAAAGCTTAAACCAAGTCTTTGCTCTGACTACTGAGAATTAAGACTTTTTTTTTTTTTTTTTCCCCCCCCCCCCCAGTCCTTTATGTTCAGGAAAGGAAGGGTGTTGTAGTCTAGATTCACTCAGAAAGATTCCTAACTAGTAAGGAAACAAAAATCTAGATGGCATATAAATCTGATCTGGAAAGTTATTTCCAAATGGTTCCATAAATCTTTGGGGGACTTTGAAATAGAAGATGTAATCTATAGAAATAGATGATGTCATCTATAAAAGTGATGTGTGCGACCTTAAAGGCAACATATAGGAGATTTCAGGTATTCAGAAGCAGGTAGTTGTTATTCCTCCTTGCTTACAGAATGCTTACTTTCTCAGAGGCTGTTTTGCTTTGGTTAAATCTTTATCTGCATAAATAACTTTGTTAGCAGATTGAAGTGACATGTGAACATTGAAGCCACGTGTACAGCAAGTTAGTAAATAAGTGTTTTGTGTTGATTACCTGTGCCTGTTTACTCACTGTGTTTTTGTAGATCTATGAATCTGCCAGTGCTTGTGGGGGACCTAAAACTTGTGATTAATGAACCAAGCAGATTGCCTCTATTTGATGCTATCCGCCCTCTTATCCCGTTGAAACACCAGGTGGAATATGATCAGCTTACACCCAAAAGATCACGGTAAGAGGATGTAGACCAATACAGCTAAATTAAATACAAGTGGGGAATACTGAGTTTTCAGATTAATTCCGAGTAACGTATCAGTCACTGTATCAGTCACCTGTGTAAAGCTGGGCATAATTATATTTCTTTTGCTATATTTGCTAGAATTACAGTATTGAGCTATCTGAAATGGGTTGCCAAGTAATGAAGCACAAGCAGAGTAAGGGCATCAAAAACAATGCTTTTTGAAACAATCTTTTCTCATTTTCCCTTCACTTAATGAAAAATTCTTACAGCTCTAACGCTCTAGAAGGAGACCGCTTAAATGATTACAGATGGCTTATGAAAAATTCTTGATGGCTTTAGGAAACGCATATTCATCCAAGCCTCAGTCAACTTGCTTTTTTTCATGCCTAAACATTTTAAGAGAAAAATGTGTAACTTCCATGTGAAACATTATTTCCATGAAGTGTTATGCAGCTCATCAGTCAAGTATCTTCAATTTTTGCAGAAAGCTGAAAGAGGTGAGATTGGATCGTTTGCATCCTGAAGGACTTGGGATAAGTGTGAGAGGTGGATTGGAATTTAGCTGTGGCCTCTTCATTTCCCAGTTAGTCAAAGGAGGACAGGCAGACAATGTTGGACTTCAGGTAAGAAAATTATATTTATGGCTGTTGTGCTGCAAAATGCCTTTTGCTACAGTACTAGGGAAACGGGCAGTAAGAATTGTGCTTTAATATTTAGAAATAGTTATTGTGAAGGTGCTCTGTGTCACCTGTAATAAAACAGGTAAGTCAATGCCATAGTAAATACCATTAGGGAATGGTGAATCCAGTTATTAAAATTGTTTTTTTCACCAATTTTAATGACATGTAGACGTCTTGTGTTTGGGATGTGATAATGTTTGAAATAAGAGGAGAGTTTCGAAGTAGCACCAGTTAAATGTAAGCAGTGGAAAGATCTCAAAATGCTCTTCACAGTCTAAAGTTTCCAGGTTGTGATTAAATGTAGAACAGGGCATATAAATACTAAAAACACTAATTCCACCTTGCACAGATATGTTTTGTGTAATTAAGTGTTTATCTGTACCTCACATATAAATTGGGGGTGTGTGTGTGTGCTTATTCAGTGAAGTATATAAAAGAACAAACCCATTTTTAACCATATCCAGCGTCCATTGTACTTCATAGAATCGCACTTTCAGTGAACCATAACCAGGCTGGTAGAAACAATTATATATAGAAACACATTTCTTGTAAATCGGTATTTACACCGTTCACATTCACGAAGTTTTGGGTATTCAAAATATTTTTTTCTTAATGTGTCATTTCTTGCTTGGATATATCCTAGCGAAGAGAGAAGTGTACAGCTGCTATCACAAATGTCTGAATCTTTCTATGCTTTCAAAGCAGCTGATAAGGTGTAGTAAAGGTCTTTGTTTCTGAGTAGAGAGGCTGATATGCCTGTCTAATTTCAATCTGTCAGCTGGGAATAGTTGCTGAAAGTATTGATGCTTAAGGATTATATATAATACTAGTCCAAGATGCATTAGTCCGGCATTATTCACTGCAATGTTTAATTAAATGTGTTGTGTACATAAACCTCAGCGTAACCCTATGACTCAGAGTAATAAAAGAAACAAAACCCTAAACTCTGTTGCAGGCAGCTGAAGCTAGGGTTCCATGTTAGTGTAATTCATGCTAAGAGCTTTTGAAAATTTCAATAAACATTCCTGCCTGCATGCATGCACGAGTCCTTCGATTTGTGCATTCATACCTATATATATCCCATTCACTAATTCAGACTCACCACTGAATTAGTCCCATCTTCTACCAGCCTTCTCTGGACAGGCATGTGATCAGCTCCCTGGGTGCTTTTGGAAGATCTTTCTTAAAACAAAACCACAAGTTCAGGGAATCCGTCCCCACAAAATCTCTATTTAGTTAGAATTGAGAGAGTGGCATAGGACACCAGAAGCACTGTCCTGGACATGGTCTGTAGCTTACTTTGAAGCATGGGATTGACAGTGGATAACCCCAGAAAAGGGCACTGATTCACCTTCCCAGAGTTTGCACTACAAAAGCTCATGTACCTCAGGCACTACATTACAGTGAGAAGTGTAGATAAGGGAGTTGTTTCCTGTGGTTAGTTTAGTAGAGAGAGTCCAGCTGCATCCTTCCTCCACTGCTAGAAAACTTTCTAAGGAAAAGACAAAGACCAGTCGCTTACAGCTTTTTGAAAACATCTCCTGGAAAATACTGGAAGGCATTAATGATACTAAGCAGTGAAGGATTTAATCGTCACTGTGTTACACTGTCATTCTGGTATGTTCATTTTAATGCTGTGCTGCAGCTCTGCTTGCTTTGGACCAAAGTTTTGACAGGACAAATAAGGAGTTATGCTTAGTTATTGTGCTACTGTAAGGATATACATTTCATTTTTTTCTCAGTAGGCAAAAAGGGCCTACTGGCTTTCTGTTACTGATGTCATCATACTACATTGGTGACAGCAAATGGTGTTGTAAAGGATATTTGGGCTGGTTTGTACACACTGTATACAACAAGCATGGTTACAGTTTGGCAGACAACATAGGGACAGTAAGGGGGAGACAGGCTTGAGACTGACTATGAATTTGTTATGGTTATGTGTATTAATATGAACAGATGGTGCTTTACAGCTCCTATAACTGTCTGACTTCTGTTTTCTGATATGTGGTGTTAAAGCTCAGCCTGAAGTGCCTTCATAATAGCACTAGGTGCTTTCTGAATCCGACTGAATAACAAGAGCTGACAGGCGGCCCAGTGTTCTAAATTGCTGTCTTGCAGTAAAGCCAGCTGCTTCTGAAATTTCACCCACCTGCTTTATTTAACTAAATCTCTACACATTTTCTGTCCCAAAAATGCTATCTGAGAAAGGTATAATGATCTTCTATTACACCATCAGTCTTACATCCTGCTGCTTTAAAAAAAAATAAAAATACAGTTAATTTTGCATGATTACTCGTTGAAGTAATCCAAGCTACATTAAAATCACTGAATAATCAATCCTGAGATCTTGCTGAGGCATTTGTAGATTTGACCCTTTTATAACTACAGTTTGTCTTAAAGACAAGTGGTTTGTCCTTTAATCAATAAATGTACTTCATCCTGCCTTGGTTTTGCAGTTTATGTTTTCGGTTAGGGTCGTGGGGTGTTTTGTTTTGTTTTTTAAATCTCTGCTTTCTGATACTTATGTTGAGATTCTTTTGAATACGAAGGGATAGAGATTGGTATGAGCGATGAAAGTGTAAGAAGTATGTAAAATGAGAAATTTGAAACAGTGATGTTATTATGTAAAAACCTTTCAATTTCCTAGAAGCACTAAATATTATATTTCTTATGTTAAAAGTTATAATAGGCATTTTGCTCAGGAAAAGTTACATTTGCAGCTTTTCTTTTCAAAGTCTGTCATCTCCCTGTTTGATAGGGAAAGGAGAAACAGTGATATACAATAGCAGCATCATTGTTACTGTTCTACTCTGCTCAATCCTGCAAACTTTTATTTCTACTGCTTCTAATTCAGGAAGTTGGTATACGGTGACAAAAGTACCAGGGTAATAAAGTATATGAAAACAACTGCTAATTGTTTCAGTATATGGACACTTTTATGAGGGAAAAGCTGTTCCAAGAGTCCTAAAGAGAAGCAGTTTGTAACATATCTATGCCTCCTGTAGGTTGGACTAGACCAAGATACTTCCATAGTCCCATCAGTTGTATGTTGTCAGGAACAGAAATGTCATTAGGATTAGTGAAGTGGTCCAGACTTTTTGTTTCGTTATTGAAGCTTGGCAAAGAGGAGAAACAAAAATATTTATATGGGAAAGGCTTATTCCAATATAGGAGGAAAAAGTGAAGTGTGCTTTTGGCTGCATTTGTAATTTTGCCTGTGCCTCTTAAGGAGATGATATAACACTCACAGATATGACTTGCTTAATGAATAATGACATCCTTGGAGCAACACTTCTGCTGATACAGAAGCTACATGGTGGCTCATAAATGGCATTAACATTTGCTCCTGAAACTGGAACGCTTCTGTCTGTTGTGGCATTAGAGTTAACAACTGTAGATTAGATGACCCTTTTAAAAACCTGGGTTTGTGCAAACCCAGGCTCCATGGTCTATTGTAGCCCACATGATGCCAAAGAGGTGAGTAGAGGAGGAATCTTGACCTTAGCTAAAAACAAAGAAAAAAAATCTCCAACAAGGAATATATAGCAGAATACACAGCAGAAAAGTCAGAATAGCAGATGAGGTCAACACTGTGTACTTGAGCCTAAACAGTTATATGGAAGCTGCTGGTATTTTTGCAAGTGAGTAATCCAGAGAGAGGCTAGAGATGGGAATGGAGGAAGCTTTTTGAGCATTTACTACTGAGGAACTCAACCTTTATTTGAAAAGCAGAGGTCACTCACTTTGCAACTATTTCCTTGAATACCCAACAGAGTCCTAAATAGGCTGAGAGTCTCTATGCTTTGTAGAAGATATTAAGTCTTTAGGCACAGTGCCACGATCATATTAAAAATCTGCCCAGTTCAAACGAAAATGGTCAAGCTGGTAGGAGAGCTGAAAATTGCAGACGGGCCGTTGCCTGTGCGAGATTTTTGGATGTCCAGCAGGTGGAGCAGCAGTCCCACCGCCAGGGGCTGGGGATCACGGTAACGTTCGTGTCTCCTGCAGGACAGTCATACGCTGCATTTTATTTTATTTTCTAGTCTTCTGATGCTGTATTTTGTCAGATAAAAATACTTAAGTTCAGTGGAGAGGAAACTGCACTGTCCGTGTTGTTCATCTTTGTCTGCTATTGCAGGGCAAGTGGCACTTAGAAGTAGAAAAATTTGTGAAAAAAGTGAAGATAAGCAGATGTTTTTTTTGTGTTGTTGTTTTCAGTAGGAAGATTCAGTAATAGTTATTACATGCGATAAAAGACAGAGGGTGATGCCATGCCTGTGTCCTATCTCAAGGTTATACTTGTCACAGTGTGTGTTAATGTGATGGTCTCAAAGAGACAGGCCATACTGAGGAATTCCTACTTCCAATTCCACTCCCTCCTCTCACATAAATGTAGTGATACAAATTCAGGCTTTTGGTGCTGAGCTGTGCAGTGCCAGAGGAGTCTCCATCTGTACCCATTTTTCCCCTAAAACTGGCAGCAAAATACAAGGAATCTAGTCCTCAATGAGCTAGACTGTGACTTCACTTTTTTTCAGAAACATGTACTCCCATCAAACTTGTGTGATGGAGAAAACTGGATATGCTGAAACTTAGCAGCTTGAAACCTGAGTCATTAACTGGGCAATCATTAACTAGGGATTATGCCGCCATGAAAGCAGACGTGTTTGTGAGGAGGCACATAAAGTTTCATTGATTAGGAACAAAATCTTGTTCTGTTGATGTTAATGAGAAAGATCTCGTGTCATTTGGATACATTTTACATTGATAAATATTCACAGTAGTTCTTATGAAACACTACAAGAGTAGTAAAGCAAAGCCAAAGTATTTGGCTTTGTTCTTGTGGAGATCAAAGTACAGAGGTATAAGAGGGTATGCTTGATCATTACTTGGCCATTATTCTGCCCTTTTTTGCGTTAAATATTAAGTTCAAACAAATACCTGAGATTCAAGATCAGGTTTACCTGTCCTATCCAGAAGTATTCAAGACTCAGCATTATGAAACCTTTGTATCAAAACGATTGCCAGATTGCATCATTGCTTGAAAACATTTTAACATGAATTCACAATTTTTTTTTTCTTCTCCCTTTCACTTTTGAGGTTGGAGATGAGATAGTTCGTATAAATGGTTATTCTATTTCATCATGCACACATGAAGAAGTCATAAACCTCATTCGTACAAAGAAAATAGTGTCTATAAAAGTAAGACGTAAGTAACAAAAAAAAAAATTACATGAATATCTAAAGATTGCTCTTAATAGATTGCTGGTGCTCTGTAGAAAGTCTTAATGGAGTAATTTTCTTTTTCAGATATTGGCATGATCCCTGTCAAAAGGTAATGATATTTCAAACCAAATTAGATTATTCATTTTGACATAGCCTCTTCAATATCCAAAGAACCTTTGTGTTTATATCTGAAAATTTGTGAATGGGTATCTCGGTAACTAATGAAAATATCACGTCCTTTGTGATAAATAGGAGATGTCTGAATTGGACTTTTATGCCAGATGCCTCCTTAAATCAGCCAATGTCTGATTCTGTATTATTTGTGGATATTACCTGGAAATTTCATTATCAATGACCCAAGCTTAACAGAGAGCTCCACTGCTTCTCTGTCTATGTTACATTTGAGGTTTGCTTTGGAGCATAACAGGATTCACATTATTGTCTTCCAATTTTTTCTTAAAAGGTTGAAACTTTAAGTAGAGTATTTGAGAAATGTTGACAATGGGAGGTGTCTGTGTAGGCATTTATGTAAACTGTTCAAGTTGGTATCATTATTTTACACAGTCATTCTTAGAGATTCCCAAAATTGTTTCACTTGGGTAAGCTTTCTCCATTTTATATTTGACCAGCTTTACTAGCCTAAATAATTGTATGCTTGTTCCATGTTCTATTTAAATTGCTGGAAAGTAAACCATTTCTTGTGAATGGTATCTAAAGGAACTTGTGGATACACAGTATAAGGTCACATTCCAAACTAGCTTAGTGAATAAGTTCATATTTATTTGTTCCCCTTATTTTAAATTACTTTTTGCTTCCAGTTCAGCAGATGAGCCCCTTAAATGGCAGTATGTGGACCAGTTTGTGTCAGACTCTGGGGTAAGAGAACAATATTTTGTGAATGTACAACTTTATCACAGAGACTATTGTATGTCTTTCTAGAGTGCAGTGTCTTGTTACAAGTGTTCTGGGAGAAACATCTTTCGTCATATGAAATGATTCTAGAATTATTAGGTAAGGAAAGGTCAGGATACAAATTAAATACCTTTTAGTCATTAATTTGTACTTCAATTTTGCTTGATCTTACTAAATTAACAGTATATATTTCTACTGTATAAATCTTCAACAGATGATTTGGCCTATCTTAGGTGTATTAGTGGAAAAACGACAGATATGAATGCAAGTGACTTCTGTGGGTTGCAGCAGTGAAAAGAGAGACCATAATTACATTTCTTTTGCTCCCAGGGAGAAGGGCTTAGTTAAATAGTGAGCACCATCATGTAATTTTCAAGCTCTTTTGTTAGGGAACATCTAAATGGTTATTTTGCTGTATCACTTTCCTCCAATTTTCTTTTACCCTTTTCGGAAGACAAAGTTTGACTATTTAAACAATCTTCTCCAAATAGACAGATAAGTTGTCTTTCACCTCAGCCACGCCGCTCCACTGAAATGACTGTACTTTGCATTCATCTCTGGTAGGACCTCAGAGGAAGCTTATCTTGATGTTGGCAGGGTTTCATCTTGGCTTCATGAAGCTTAATGGTAGTCTTGATATGAGTTCAACACAGAACATCTGTGTGATTTTTTGATCTCCCTACAGGAGGGAAAGGGCAGTGTTGCTGGTCTTGCTTCTTCTGGAGGGAGGGATGATAAAGAGAAGAAAGTCTTCATTAGCTTGATTGGTACAAAAGGCATGGGGTGCAGGTGGGTACATGTTTCTTATTTAATGTCACTGGTTTAACTAAGAGAACCAAGGCAGTTATTTCCATCCTTCATTGATATGATATCGGGAAAATGGAGATCCACAGTGAATTGGGAAGGCAAACTGGAACAGGGGGATATCTCCAACACACATTATGTATTAGCAGACAAAGCTTAAATACCTCTGTTATAAGTTTTGACTTATTTTATTAAATTTGTTTTGGTTTTAAGAGCAGGCTGAAAAAGACATAATAAAAGTTGTCATGGAATGGGATCTTTTAAATGCTTTTGCATTTTAAAATGCTGCTTTGTGACATAGCAAGTTCCACCACTGTCCAGTGTCAGGTTCAATCCCTGAACTTAGACTGCTTTCTGCAACCCTTTTCAGAACTGAGAAGCCATCACAGAGGTATATCCAGTTCCTGAAATGCTGAATTTGCAAGACTTTTAGAATTATGAATGGATGCTTCTCCTACACCTGTCTCTGCATCTAGTTATGCAGGTTTTGGGTTAGAAGGGGTATTGTAGGTTTTCCTATATATTTGGGAATATATAGTTTAAGTTATCAAGTTTGAACTGCACAGAATATTTTTCTAAAGAATAAGTTTTCTTCCTTATAATTTGAAAGATGTAAAGGTTTAAAAAAAAATTTACAAATCTAGAGGTGTGGTTCAACATCATCTGCTGGATATAATATTTTAAAATATTATTGCTGTGTTTGGTCCCAGCCTAGACAGCAACTTAAAAGTTCCCAGGCAAGATGTTGGCCCCAGTTGAAACATCCTTCTTGCTTCTAATAAGTAATCTTGGAAAAAAAATGTTTATTTGTACGTGTAGTAGTTCAGTGAGTAAGTGTGCAAGCAATTAGTAATTCTTCATTGTGTTATATGCTTACTTTCAAATGTCATTAGTGTCCCAGTCCCTTAGACAGTGTAGGTCAGTATGCTATGTTAGTTTCAACGTGTAAGAAAAAATCCAGTAGCTTGAATATTTTTCTTTTAGCTTTTTCTTAAATCAAAACTTTATGGCATAAAGTATAGAAAGATAGGATGGTAAGTCACTGTGTGTGTACCGGCAAATTTTGCTGTTTCCTTTATGGTAGGCTAACACTGCAGGACTACGTAACTGGAAACAAAATATGAGAAAACAACTAAGACCTTTCACTGTATTATACTGTATTATTATCTAAATAAAATTCTGATTTGTTTTATTGTTTTTGTTTTTATATTATGCCAGTATTTCCAGTGGTCCAACACAAAAACCAGGCATTTTTATCAGCAATGTTAAGCCAGGTTCTCTTTCTGCAGAAGTGGGCTTAGAGGTAAGTGTGCCGCCCTCCAAGGTAGGTACCACAATCTTCATTGGTACTTACTACTTCAGAGATTCTGGTTTGAGTTACTAGTGATGTGGTGGTGGTTTGTTTTGCTTTGTTTTTTTTTTTTTCATGGCAAAGAAATAGTTTGTGGTTACATTTCAAATGAATGAAGTTTCATAAATTTTGAGAGCATGAGTGCCCTCCTGGATCAGACCAACCATCCATCGAGCTCAGTGTTCAGTCTCCCACAGTGGCAATTGGAAATGCTGATATAGGAGGATATGCAAGCCTGGCCAGTTTCCAGTGTGTTCCCCTTGTACTCTGACCGTACTTAGGTTTATTGTGTTGAGAATGTTAGAGAGCATATCTCTTTGTGTTTTAATTTGATATATGTACTATTTCAGGATCTGTACTAAAACTTCAATTGATTCTTTTAGGTTGGCGATCAGATTGTTGAGGTAAATGGAGTGGATTTTTCTAATGTGGATCATAAAGAGGTAAGATCAAGTCTCCATAGTTCTGTGAATTTGTAGTTGTCAGCTTATTAAACATCTCTCTGATTTTCCTTGCTGCAAAAAATGTTTTGATACGCGGCTACTTAACCAAAGAGGTTTTTTAATGAATATGGGAATTTGGAGATTTGAGGTCTACCACCCTGTTTAGTTCAGGTGGGTCTTCTGGAAGTTCCAGCCTTGAGAAGCAGCCTCTTTTTATCCTATATATACAGGCCTTTTATCACTTAATTCTGACTGATTTTTTTTGTTTTAATTTGCAGGCTGTCAGAGTGCTCAAAAGTAGTCGTACTTTGACTATCTCTGTGGTATCAGGTGCTGTAAGTAGTATATTTATTGAAGAAGAACATTTGTGAAAATTACTCTGTTGGCAAATAAATGGTACTGCTAAATTCTGTCCAAACAGGGCAGTGTTGAGTGGCTTTCGATTATTTAATTGATGACTGTCCACAGTACTCTCAAATAAAACAGTTCCATGACTGTGAGCCGGTGCAGAGCTGTTCCCTTGACAAGGAATGGAAATTAACTTTATTGTAGTGGTTTCTTATGTTTAAGAGTTTCTGTTCCACTAGATAGATGCTTCTAATAGAAAACTGATTTGGGTCGTGGTTCTGATTGCAGGGAAAGGAGCTGTTCATGACTGAAGAAGAAAGGCAGAGAGAAGCACGTCTCCGTGAGCAAGAACGCCAGGAGTTAATGCATCAGAAGCGACTTGCGCTGGAGACTAACAAGATCCTCAAAGAGCAGCAAGAGAAAGAGAGACTGTAAGGAGTCTGTATAGGACAGTGAAAAAATTAGCTTGGAGTTGGAAGGGAGATGGAATACAGGAGAAACTGTGAAAAGATTCCCAGCTTAGATTAACTTAATTTTGCTGTTGTAGAGTCTTTGTTCATAAATCTTTGTCCTGTGGTCCTCTTGATGTTCCGGGTTTTTCAAATCTGATAACATTCAAAAGATTCTTGAGTAGAAGGGTCACTTTGTTACTTTGTTCCTTGACTGTCTTACCCCTATGATTCAGTGTGATATTCGTTATTTTCCTGATGCCATCCCCTCACCCTTTATAACTGTCCTGCTAAAAATAAATTTTATACTCTTTGAATAAGACACTATGGAACTATCTCAGAATGAGTTAGTGACTTACGGAGTCAAATATATGATATGCCCTTATTATCATCAATGTCCTCAGAGTTCCTATGAAAGTATATTGAAAAGATGACTTTTAAAAAAGAGAGGTTTCCCTAATTGCATATGTATTTAGTCTCTGTATCTTTAACTATATGCTGACACTGTGCAAGTTCTTACTCAGAAAATCCTGGTTTTATCATGGTGTCCTAATTCCTCTTATAGAAGAAAACTGGAGATTTCCCAGAAGGCTGCAGAGGAAGAAGAGAGGTACCGCAGAGAAATAGAGCAGTAAGTAAAAACCTCACATAGGAAAGATACTGTCTGAAAAAGTGTCCTTATATATTAGATCTGTTTGAGAATATTCTGAATGTTCTTTTCCGATAAAATCATGTAATATTTCCATTTAGCTAAATGTGGGGCTCAATCCATCTAAGCACATCTCAATAGGGAACTGATCTGAAAACCAGTGTCTGCAATTTCGTATTGAATTTATCACCATATCCATCGTATTTTGAAGTTGAGTACTTATGTAAAAAATGCTATAAATGTATAGAGACGCTTCAGATAAGGAAGCTCTGTGTCTCAGAGCTTGTTTACTCTGTTGTCACTGAAACACTGCATTTAATTCTATCAGGAAAAAAAAACAGTGCAAGAACGTGGATCAGGGAAGAAACAAAAGGATTACTAAAGAATTGAAAAACATGCCTGTAGTCAGGAGCTTGATGATTTAGCCACTTATATTTAAAAAAAAACCCAAACAAATCAAAAAAACAAACAAAACCCCAGGTAGTTTGTTCATGACATAGTAAATTTTGGCATTATATAATAGTTTACCAGTTTAAGGCAGGCTACACCCAAGAGCAGCTCTTGCATCATTTAAAGGTACCATATATGAAGATAGAAGCTACGATCCTACTTGGGATTTGCTGAATTTTTTTTCAAGATTACCTTTTGTGATCATGGTGCTTTTCTAAGTACCTTCTAGGTATTTTTTTTTTTATGAGCTCCTTTGTTTTGAAGTGTGACAAGTTTTTGTTTTGTTTTCCTTCCTTCTTGGCCCACAATGCTGAATTTAATGTGGTTGTGTCTCAATAGTATTTAGTTCTTTTGGGAGGAGGAGTCACTTTTTAGTGCAGCCTAGAAGTACGTGTTTAGGAAGTAATTGTCAAAATGGAGATAAGAAGTGCATGTCTTATTTCTATATCTTGGGTATAATTTACCATTGTAACAACTGATTTAGGCATGTGGTAGATGTCCTGTCACTATTTTTCTAATTGCTATTTCCCAGTTCTAAAAATGAAAAATTATGAGGTGAGAAATGATTTGTAGCTTCAGTTAAGGTAATAGCATTGTAGTCTAACACTCTGGGCTTAATATCTGTGCAGATGTTTGTGTAACTGGTCTAAGAAGTCTCAATGTTTTACACTCTATTTTACAAATTATCTTAGTAGCTCAGTAAATGGGAAAAAGGAATTTGGCTTGGGGAAAGGGGCAGTTGATTAAGCTTTATATTAAAGAGAGAAAAACAAACATGCTGAACAGTAAATAATTGTAACAAATGTATAGTAATACTGTTGGTTTTATACTCAGAATTCTTAGCTGCAATTGTTTCCTATAGGATAACAGCAGAGGAAGAGAAATTTAAAAAGGAGTGGGAAGAAGACTGGGGTCCTAAAGAGCCTCCTAAATCTCTAAAAACTGTAACTGCAGAAGTGCACTCTGCTCCTCGTTCCAAACACAAAAGTAAGTAATCGATTTCAATCTGCTTCTTAGGGAAATGGTTTGTTTTGGACACATCCCTGAGCTGTATGGAATATATCACCAGTTTGTGTCCAAGCAAAGGTGGCTGTGACTTGTTTTTTTTCAGAAGACCGGAAGCATATGATAATTTAATAGATCTTATTTAACAGGTATCTAGCGCAAAATCGACATCCACTCAGTCGTGTGTTAACAATAGGCAGCAGCAGGAAAAAGAAGAAAAAAGAATAAAGCTCACTAGGAAATTGTCTGAACTATCAGCCCCCCTTTAGCTTGGGGTTTTGGTGCATTGCTTTCCATGTTGATTCTGTTGAGTGTTTTGCCTGTCAGAATTTCCACAGAGCAGTTCTTGCATTGGTAGACTTGTGCCGAGTCTCCCTATATGCCCAAATGGAAGTAGTGCTGCATTTTTCATGGTCTGTGATGATACTTTTATGTCCATGTGGATAAGCTGATGTTCAAATGCTCAGTTATACACATGTGAGTGCTTTCATCTCCATGAAGAAAACATTACTTATAAGTAATATTTTTTGGTGTATGGGCATTTTGTTACTGGGTTTTGTTACTTTTCAAAATGAAATTATGAAGAAGGGGAAACAAGTGTTTAGTTTTGTTGTTTCATTTGGAATTAGCTTTGAGCTTTCTGCGTAAATCATATCAGCAAATAACGTAATTTTATATTTGATATCTTGAGCTGCTGTGTATAATAACAGATCTGTTAATATTTTAAATAGACTATCTGTAAGAGTGGGAAAAAAAAATCCAAATGTGGATTACTTGTAGATTTTGAAACACTTTTTCCTCACTTTTTGGTTTTGTTTTGTTTGTTTTCTCCTCTTCCCCTCCTACTTTTATGTTCCATACTGAGTCTATATCTTTTCTTCCCTTTTTTCCTGTCTTTGTGCCCTTTTCATTCATTGCAGTAAATCTTTCACAAACAGGCTGCACAGCCTGAAAATTGGTGTGATATCACTGGGCAGTCTGCTTCAGATTTAGTTGAGTGACTGATTAGAAGGTGCTGTTTGTACACTGTAACTTTTCCACAGAGAATTGCCCTGAAGTGTAAGTCCAACTCACTTGTCCAAAAGAATTTAAGATGCTTGGACTTAATTGGCAGTTAAGCTAAATTGGAAGCTACACAGTATATGGAGAGTGTACTAATATGGTTTAGGCAAAGGAAAAAGTGACATGTGCAAAGTGCTTGTTGCATAATTTAAGGGAGACCTGGCTCGGTTTCTAACCTCATTATGTTACCAGTTTTTGTGTGAATTTGGGGAAGTCACTTAACTTCTCACAGGTGAGAAACTGAGATGGGGAAATGTTACTCTGCAACCATCTTTCTCCATTTAGTTTTCTGTTTCTTCAGGACAGTGTTTTCATTGTACAGTGTTTACCCCAGTGACATTGCAGTAGAAGGCTGGTGTTTCCTTTTGAAGCCAGATATCCCAGAACTGCTGATAGCTTAATTACAGGAAAGGCCACCTACCTCGTCAGGCTTCCCTTCAGAGCAGACTAACTGGCTATGTGCAGATCCTAATTGCTCTTCCAGGTTGGAGGAGGTTAGGAATTGATTTAAACAGGACTTCTTTTTGTTGTTTGTTTTTGTTTGGTTTGGTTTGGTTATGTGGAAAAATAACCTGTTGCTAACTTGTAATTTCCTGTAAACTTCTAGTCACACATTGCTGATCTCTTTCACTTCATGGGAACCTCCAGTTAGACTGTCATTTCTGTCTCCTCACTCTTTTCCTCCTCTGTTTCTCTAGTAGATTTAAAGGGAGTTGCACATGACCAACTTGAAACAGATGACATGGATGAAGTTATCATGAAGCAGGATAAACAGGTTTGCCACTCAGCCTTAACTGCCTGTCCTCATTCAGATACTTCCTGTGCTTCACTTCCTCCTGACAGTCAGTCTTGACTCTGAACTGGTCACTTGGTTTTGCTAGGGCAAAATGAGCGGTCCTTCGGTAAATGATGCGAGATTATGACACTGGGGCTGTCATGGCTTTCGAAATCTACCTTAATGCAAATCTAAAATCTATTAGTCCAACAGAAAGATGCATTGTATTGAGAACTGTGTGTGTTATCAGTGTTTCTTCTATTAAATGGTGGTAATGGATTCTTCTGTATGTTTTTACTTTGTAATGTGTTTTTTTAGTATTTTTTGCACTTGGCTTCAAATATCCCTCAAATGCTGCTGTGTTCTGCCACAAGCTTGAATGGGTACCTGTTTAATACCTGTTTAATTTTAAGAAGTCTTGTTAAAACTACTGTGAAGTAGGATTCTGACCATAGAAGTCTTAGCAGTGCATATGGCTGTATGGTTCTGTATGAAGTTTACTTGTTGCTTTTGCTTTATTTAATATAAAATGTGTATCAGTAAAATGAAGGTAACTTCTAACTGAATGTACTAACACAGCTGATCAAGGAGTCAGCTAGGAACTTATTGCATAATATCAGATCTTTGATGTTGTGCCTTCAAATAAATTTTAATCTGTTAAATGTGTCAGCATGGATTGATCTGAACCTGAATCAGACCTTGACTCTTTTTCAAAACACTTTTCCTTTAACTTTTATAGCTTTTGGATGGTTTTATCGGTACGAAGGAAAATTTCCCACAATCCGCAAGGTACAAGGTTTGACATGTAAATTTGTTTGCTGTGCATTTGAATTTTAATGCTCTTTTATTCTTCTGTGTAATTACTAGACATTCATTATAGTCAAACACTGCTTCTTTTAATGTGTATACAAATTAAGATGCTTTTAATGTGTATACAAATTAAGATGCTTTTTGGATGCATCTGCCTGGGAGTTTGTCCTTTTGAATACTTGAGACTTTCCAGGTTCTGCCAGCTGCAGTGGGAATCGTATGTCAGTACTTTACAGAAGCTGTTCAGCGCAGTGTGCGTCTTTAGGCTCTTTAAAAGTCATCAGAAAAACGTATACAAAGTACAGAGACAAAAATTCAGTGGGAGCCAAATACGCAGTTCCCAGTTGATCTTTACAAATTTCCCACTGAGGAGTGCTGAAGGCAAAAGACTTCTAAGCACATGCCTCCCACAGATAAGCAAAAAAAACTGAAAATCTTTAAGCTTGACAGAATAGTTTTATATCTGTAGAGTCACTGCTAAAGTATTGCAGTATCAATTTGAGTTCCGACTAATACTTTATTCCCGCTGTTGCTTTTTCTCTGTATTTCTTTCAGTGTATATTGGCTGTATTATGGGGGTTTTGTGGTTGTGTTATGTGTTTACTGATGGTGGTTGAGGTTTTTTGTGGTGGCTGATGGTAATTAACTGCAGTAGAAGTGTCAAGAAGAGTTCATATGTTTATCCTCTGAGAACTCAAGGTTTCTCAGGATGGTGTCTGACAGATGAAATATTTGTGTCACAGTTTAGGACTACTGCTTTAATGTTCTATGTGGACAGCAAATTCCTGTTGTCCTTAGTAGAGAATAGAAAATGATGGTACGTGCCAATACCATTTTGTACTGCTAAATCATCAAGGATCTGTAACTTGTATGAAAGCCAGTACAGTTAGGATTTCTATCTGAAAACTATAAATACAATGTGAAAAGTCAGTCTCTTCACACAATTAGGTTATCTTCTGTATTGCTGCTGACAAAGTTTACAGAGAATCCAAATACCTTTTCCTATAGTAATAAAGATCTTAACCCAGTTCTGTTAAATTTAACTACAACAAGTTTGAAAAGATAAACTTTTAATCTTTTGCTTTCAGAAGTAATTTTAAATCTGGACATGATAAATTTTCATCTGACTTCAAACTGGTCATTGATTTTTTTGTTTGTTTGTTTTAAAAATAAAATACTAAAGATGTCTGTAATAGAAAGCAAACTATTGGGGAAAGTGGATGGAAAGGATGACTCATCCTCTGAATGCAGCTCACATTGTCTAATACATGTTCATGTTCTGGGACACTTTGACACGTGTACTGCTTAGTCTGCCTTTACAGTAATTTTTCTAATGTTGGTACCTAGAAGGTTGACTTGGCAGATATTTCATTTAGACAGTACTAAATATATATTCTAAGATATTAGAGGATAAAATAATATCAGCAGTTATTATTCAGGTACAAACTAGCCCTGAAGAAAACATGTCAATGGAAATATGTTTAAGTATAAACATCAGTGCAAAAAGCTAGAATATTTTTACTTTTTTGTCTCCAATGATTATTGGTTCCCCACCACCACTTAACCAGTGCTTGTAGGAGCTACTTGGTCTCTGTGATGCAGTGTTCTTTTCTGGGCGCGATTCAGCTTCCACACTGATCTAAGCCTTTCCTCTGTAATTGCTTATTTTGCTTGTATTAAGGCATGAATGCTGGTTTGAGAAGATATGCATGAGGATATTTTATGCATAGAATATTCACTTCTACCTGTACATAAGTATCTGTCACCTGAAAGCAGTCCAACTTGTATGGGTATAAAAATGCTGGAGCAGAGAGATGGCAAATGAAGACCTCACCAATCAGAGGTTTGTAGGTGTCCCTACAATGGACTTAAGATTTTCTTTTAGAAGATCATCACCATACTTGCACAGATAGTAATTAAACTTTCAAGACAGGCACTCATGTACAGAGCTTGAAGTTCGTGGTGTCTTTAGCTGATGTGAAAGTCTGTTTAATTTCTAAAAAAAAAAACAAAAAAGCAAAAAACCAAAACAAACAAACAAAAAAACCACAACAAACAACCAAAAAAACAAAACCAACTTCACAGAAAGGGAAAGAGCGAAAGAAGTCAAAAACTGACAGTCTGTGTGAACTGAAGAAGAATAAAAAGGAAATGGAGTTTGAGCAAAAACTTGCCAAAGAGAAAGAAGGAATGTTGGAGAAAGAAAAACAACTGAAAATAAATCGTCTTGTGCAAGAGGTATGCTGTGTTCTTCTGTCAAGTGCAAATTTATATTGAAAGAAAATGATCAGAATCTTCAGTGGAATTATCTTAGCAGGACACTTGATTACGTCAAAGATAATGAAGTTTTTTAAATACTGTTCATTCACTGCAAAACTCTGTTCCCACACTTGCTTGTTTTTATAGACAGTTTTTACCCAAATGAGGATAACCCTGCAGTTAGGGAGTGTCCATCTGTAGTGATCAATTTCATGAAAGACAGTAAAATAGGAATCATTCTCAAAAGCGTTATTAGTTTTTAAACTATTTTAAATGGTGTTTCATACTTTTGAAACATATTTCTGTTATAACTATACCTATAACCTTTTTTCATACCCTGATGTTATGGTCAAGGTATCTGAGACAGAACGAGAAGACCTGGAAGAATCAGAAAAGGTGCAGCACTGGGTGGAAAGACTTTGTCAGACACGGTTAGAACAGATTTCCTCTGTGGAGAATGAGTCTCCTGAGGTAAAATTCTGGCTTCTCCGTATATTGCATGATCCCTAAATAGCTCACTGGCTTTCTTCTAAAAGCAACAGGTTTTCACCAGAGGAAAATCCGTTTTGATCTTTCCCTCTTGGCCTTCATTCTAAGTGGGCGAAGAAAACCAGTAATTGATAAATTACAGTCCATAGCATTTGCTATAGTATCTCCAGATGGGGTTTTTGAGATTTTTAAATTAGTATAATGAACCAGTTTTATTTTGTCCTTTTAAAGTATATTATCACTACAAAACTAACAATTTTATTGTCTCTTGAGCTGCTTAGGAAAGGTGGGACATTCTACCAATAATAAAACTGAGACTAGAATACTCAGTCATAGCTCAGTATCCTGTGAAAATAAGAATGTAATTGATGATGAGCTCTTGGATGCCTTTGTGCATTGCATGGAATAAAGGTACATGTTAACAGAAACAAACTCCAGAATATTAGGGTTTGGTTTTGTGTTTTAACTAGTCCCCTTAAAAGAAGAGAGTTGCAGATAGGGATTGTGCTTTAGAGACTGATGGTTTTAGATGTGGTGTGAGGCTTTCCCACCATCCTGCTGACCTGGCTGTCTTCCAAGCACAGCTGCTTTCAAGAGGAACACTGCAATCTGATCAACTCCCCCAGGATCCCCGAGAAATTGCAACCACAAAGGGGACCCTTGGGGAACACTCACATGAATTTCCTTCAGGTCAATGTGGAGCAGCTCTGCAAAAAGCAGCTGGTCTTCTGTTCTTCCTGGCCTCAGGCTCAGTTCTATGGGGCTCTTCAGTGCAGGTCTCTAAAACAATTGAATCACTATGTTGAGTTTTCTCTTGCTGCCTAAACTTGGTTGCCTGTGTTCTGCTCCTTCTTCACTCCTGAAGGCTGAGTAATGTTGTAGGATTTGCCATTAATTTCTTCAGAGCTGTTGCAGGCAGATAAACTGTTAAGGCAGACTGCTCTTGTTGCACATAGTTGGCAAGTGGACGTCCTTCCGCTTCTTCCGCTACATCAGTGCGGCGTTTTGCTGGTGGCCTGCAGCTTCATACCACAGATCTTGACGATATAAACTTAGATGAAGTTGACAAGCCTAAACAATGTGTGGCACCACCTCCACCACCATCCACTGTTACTCCAGCATCATCAGGTCTCCTGCTTCCTATATCAAATATTCCACTTCCAAGAGGTCCAGCTTTGTCAGTAACACCAGCTTCCCAGGTGACCTCATGATGTGTTTGGATGCATGCACCTTTACCATTCCCCTGCCTGGCCTCCCTCCCCTGCTCCCTCCCCACTGGGTCTACTCATCTGCTGTGTGCGATGTTAAAAGGAGGAATGAGATGGTTTTGTTGTTTCGTATTTAGGGAATGCGTTCCAGAGGTAGTTTTATTTTATTTTTTAAATTTAAGTCCAGAGGGTTTTGCTCTCTCCCCCTTATGTATGTTGTAACCCTATCCCATGCAATTCTTGGGCATGTATCAGCTAAAACGACACTTCTGTGTTAAAGATTAAAAAAAAAAAAGGCAGGCAGCACATTTAACTCATAGGGTAAATTTGAGAAAAATATCTGTGTAGTGAAAATAACATCTGAAAGTGTTCTAAATGTCATCAAATTGCTTTGTTAGGTGAGAAGAGTGGACAAAGAAAATGAGGTTAAAATCAGAAGCTCTAAACTTTATAACAGCAACACTATATAAATTACCAGTAAAATATTTTTAAATGAACAAAAAACATTAGTCAGGTTTCAATTTCTTTACACACACAGGACTTAGGTATCTCTTTGAGGAAACATTCTGCTTTTCTTCTCATTATGATCTTAGTCCAAAAGAGAATCAAATATAAGAAATCTTATGCTAGGTCTCACTTTAGGAGAGAAATGGCAGCTGTTTCTCTGTAATTTCCTTTGGTAAGCACTGTGGTGGGATTCATGTGCCCCTTTTTACAGCAAAAGATTCTTGTTTCAAACAGGAGAAGACCATCCCATACAATCCTTTTCCCCACACAGTCTTCTGCATGAGTTTACTGACTGCATGGTGGGTTTTCTGGTTTGCATTTGCATGATTCTGGATAGGGTGGGGAATGATATCAAATTAATCACTTCACTGGCAGATTATGTGAATAAATGCCCTAATGTGAACTGTGAACCTCGTCATATGAAAGTGAGCAGACTTCTGATAAAGCTCGAGCTGTGCCATTTGTGTGTTTGAAGTGCCAGGAATACACTAGATTCCCTGAAATGGAGATGTCAGACATTCTTACGGGTAACAGGTTTCCCAAGTTATTTGTGAAACAAAATGTGAAGTGACACAAGAGTATAAAATACTGGTGTTCAAAGGGGGAATGCATTCTCCTAATACTAATAGAAAATATTCAGATAAAAGAAGTAATAGAGGAACTGCCGTACTGGATCTGACCCCAAGCCCATACACTCCAATATTTGTTTCTGGCACTATTTCACTGCTATGTATGTTAGAGAAAATAAGTTAATGATTAAAGAAAAATACTTCAGATAACAACAAAATAACCTAGCCTTCAAAAATGGTGAGTCAGTTTTCACTGAATAGAATTCATGTATACAAGGAGAGAACTAAGCTCTTAGTAAAGTATTAATATGAGGCAAAAGCTGCTTTGTTGACAAGTAGATAACTCAATATTCTTGATGTGATCTCAAAAGGGGAAGAAAAATCAGAAGCTGGCCAGCTTATCCTTCTTGCTTTTTAAAAAAATCAGTTTTTAACACCACAGATGCACAGCAGCAGTACATTTATTTGACTTCAGCAATTAAAGATCTGGGGTTTATGCCTGCTAACGCCAAAACCAGACAACAGCTGTTGTCCCATCAGTCTACTTTTCAAATATTACTCAAACTGGTAAATCTACATTGCCTAGTTTGGGGATTTTTCCCCCATATTGTTTTCTTTCAAATTCAACTTGAACAAATACCTGACAAAAGGAATTAAATCCTATAAAATACATTCTTGAGAGCTGATTATTAAAATACCTGTTATAAACTCATCTATTTCTCAGTTATTATTACCTATACACTTTATATGAACCTGGTACTAAGTCTGTTACTGTTTAGGTTGTAAGAAACACCTCCCACGTCGGGAAAGTATCTTCTGTGTCAAGCAATCCACTGGTATGTCTTGTACTGTTAAGAATGACTGTGGTTGTATGAACTTCCCGTGTAATGTTACTGTTGAGGAAATGTCAAGGTTTTGACTCTGTATGGCTTGTTTATTTAGAATTCAGCATTTACATTCATGTGTGTGGATCCATTGCTGTGTTGCAAGTTACCAGGTAGTGGAAGGGACTGACTACTAATGGTCTGAGGACTTCATATTTCAACACTTGAGCAACATATGGTCCATGTTTGTGTGTTCTGGATGTCTCTATGCCATGGAGAATATACTTGGTTGTTCTGTCAAGATGGGCAAAGAGAGCTAGGACCAAACTAAATTTTAAACCTAATGGGTGCAAAGAAGAGAGCTTTCTTCTCAGAAGAAAAAGCACTGCTTTGATAACTCTTTGCACGGATTTTGATTCAGGCTGGCTGGCTGTCAGGTTTCCCTATTCTGAGGCACTCTAGAAAGGTCTATCTGGAAATGGTGTAACATCAAGAGAAGTCACCCAGTTCCAGTACAATATTAACAAGTTCTGCCAATTCTTCTAAGATCAGAAAGCGTAACAATACAATTTATTCTGTAATGTGGAACATTAGTTGATGGATACCAGCAAGGACTTTCAAAGGTCTGGTTCTAAACCTTTTCTGCTTAAATTCTTTTTTAAAAGAAAATAAATAAATAAATAGGAAAAAAAAAACCTACCACAAAAATTCCTGTATTTAAAAAAGCAAACCAAAAAAAAATTGCTTAACCAGTTTGCTGGAAACAATTCAAATAATTTCAGAGGATACAGCTTGTACTGTATGAATGATATCTGGAATACATCACATTTCCTATGAGAAACATTGACAAGAGTGTGCTGAGAGCTGCTGGGGTTAATTCAGAAACTAAACTCACACGACTCAGTTTTGAACTATTTTCTTGAATAAAACTATGCTTGACGTCAGTGGGAGTTTTGTCAAGTCAAGGGTAGGTAATTAGCGTCACTAACCCTTGCTCTTAAATCAAGATAAGATGACCTGAATTTTTTTATGGAAAGCTGATCAATGCAGTCCTGTTGAATTTAATCTTAAATTATCTATTTAGCCATAGATTCATTAACGTCTCCTTTCAGAGTCACTGTAGCTTTACATTCAACTTTAGCATGTATTTTTTTCTCCTTGTAGTTTCTTATTCCATTCATTGCCTTTGTGGGATAAATGCTAAGAGCAGGGATGAGATTTTTTTTCCATAATCTTGCTGGTAAAGTCAGAAATTAGGGAGAAAACTCCTATTTGGATGAAAGAGAATTTACGTTCCGGTTTATTGACATTGTAAGTCTTACTTAAAATAATTCTGTAAGCCTTTTGTTCTATTCACGTCATTACATTTGTTACTGTGAACTGTTTAAATCGAGACATCTTGGTGAAATGCTGGATTTGCACAAATTAATTGTGAATTGCAATTTTCTTAAATTAACCCTATAGCAACTTGCTCCAAGTCCACCTACCCAACGACATCCAGCAGTACCAGTAGTCTCTAAGCCAGTCATGCTGCATCCTGACCCAAACTTTATGGTCAGGCCAACAATCAAATCAGAGGCCCTGGTAAGCCTTTGCATGTTTTCTTTCTGAGTACTACAGTACTGTGGGATTTGTCTGACAGTAAATAGTGCACACAATATTCCTAGCTGTCTTTAATTAAAGTGTGATGGATTTTGTCATTTTTCGCTTTAGTAATTTAGATACTATTGTTCCTTTCTTTTTCCAGTTACAGTTTGAATGGATTTAAGTGATACTTAGTAACCAGTTTTCCCACAGACATGGTTGTCTTGAAATTTCTATACTCTAAATTAATTGAAATAATAAATGAAAGCAGTTTTTATAAGTTGCTTAGGAGAAGGCAGGTACATGAGCTAAAATTAAATTCAAATCTCTCCAGTGTCGGTATTTGCTTCGGTTGTATATATTGGAGCTTTCATTTTGATTGTGTTCAGTAACTTAGCATTCCTTCCTTAGGGGAGGGATGAAATCATAATCAGCAGTTAATAGAATCTAGCACTTGAAAATAAATCCCTGGTGTGCAAATATAAACTGGTTTGCAGAACTGCTAATAGCTGTACGTGTGATCAGGCAGTCTAGGTACAAATGGAAAATGCTACTGCTTTAGTTGTTTGGGTTTTTTTATCAATGACTGCTTACAGTTAATTTGAGAAATTGGCAAAAATATCCACCTCTGCAGGGGAAACTTCTTACAATCTGCTCTGCATGCCTGCATGTTTTCCAAATCACAAGTCTGTGAAAATGTTTCAGTTGTCAATCATTTTTATTCCTAAACTACACTATATTAGTTGGAAGGCCACAATTTTAGTGGGAGCAATATTCTGATAGGACTTTGAGAGAAACATCAATCTATAAATTGTTTTTGGAGACCTGTTACTTCTTACTTATGTTTATGCCTTAATGCAGTATTCCTCATCAGTGCACTGAAGTCACGGGAGTATGTGGATGAAGGCTTGTATGGATACCAAAGTAGACAGAGAGACTAATCTATGAGTTAGAAAATTGAAAGGCCAGAGCCTGACAAAACAGACAAGGGAAGTACCTGCCTGTCTCCAGAAATGGATAAGAATTATAATTTAATTTCATGCAGAAGGAATTTGTTGGGGGGGGAGGGAGGCAGGAGGGAGTGGGTGTTTCTTATCAATCAAGTTCAGCTTCTCTTAGCAAAGTGTCTCTAAAGGCAAACTATCTTTTTCTCCCCTGTTTCTTGCTTTGCTAGATTTCACATACCTTATGGAAGTCCAGTCTTTGTCTTAACATGATGTAATCCATATTTCTTCTACCTTGTTTGTGTCTGAATTAAGCTGTCCTGAGTACCAAACATTACAAGCTAATCTTGATGTATTCCACTTATGCAAACAGCTAATCAAGTGAGCCTATGCTCAAGTAATTCACTAGTAGGGAAGATGAAAAGCATGAATATAAGAGTAAAACAAACATACAAGAATGGGTAAAAGTTTTCTGGTATCTGGAAGGTAGTAGGGCCAGATAGGAGCAGTGAAGTCTCTGCTGTGACTTAAGTCAAATTAACTGCATTCAAGTCAGAATTCACAGGGTTTTTTTAACAGTTCATGAAAATTAAATTGTTCTCACTTTAGAAATAGGGAAATGATGGGTGAGGATTAAACCTTGAGAGTGGCCTTCAATGCCAAGGGCTACTCTGGGTCAAAATCAGTGTGACCTGTTTGTCTCTGCTGTACCAGAGTGAATTGGAATACACTCATGGCAAAGCTAATTACATTTTGGCACAGACAAGAGCAGAGGATTGTCGTGATTTAGTGGTGGAGTTTTCGGAGAAGCAAAACCCACATGAACGTTAGTCTGTGCTCTCCCAACTGTCTCAAACATCCTGTTTTGTGAGTTAAGAGGCTTTGATGCCCTTGCTGCTGCTGAAGATTTCCCCCCACACACTCCTTTGTGGTTGGATGCAGCATTTCTGAAAAGAAGAATGAATATTTAAGCATTCTTCTAATTTGCAAGATTTGAAGCATGATTCTGCAGGACTGCACTCAAGGCACCTGAGACAGGTGCGTAGATACTGTATGGTTAGAGGTGATGATTGACAGTCTCAGTTGCTATTGCCCATGGCTATACTGAAACAGTCTGTGTTGAAAAGGAATTTTTTTATTTTTTTTTTTCTTAAGTGGCTAGAGCGGGACTGAAGAGTTTTGTGGAAAACCTTGCCAGACTTTCCCAAAAGTCTCTCAAGACAAAACCTCACTCTTTGTATTAATTAAACATGGATGACAAATATTTCATTAGCTTAGGAAGAGATACGTTTTTCCAAGTAATGGTGTGACTCCAGGACACTGATGGAATCAGTAGTGAAAACCGATAGTTATTTCGTCTAAGCAGATTGTTTGGCAATGTAAATACCACAGCTGAGCCTGTAGAAAGTTGTTCTTGTTTCAGAAGTTTCCGGTACATTGTCTAATTTGATTCAGGGTTTTGACTGGAGACTGGGGAGGTGTGATGAGTGTTTTGTATAAATTTTATTATTTTTTTATCCTATTTTATTTTTGAGAAGTTTTGAAACATAATAAGAGGTTCTGTATTTTAAGTGATGCCAAACTATAGCGTACTATTTGGTTAATGCACGGGAACCAAAAGAAAAGCAGCTTCAATATGGGAATGAAATCATTGAAGCCCAACATAATAAAATATAATCCAGTAGCTATCAATCAAAATTGTGAAAATTACTTGCAGATATCCAAACTGAAGCAAGACCATTCAGAAATAAGTCAAATTCAGGAGGAAGTTTTCTTTAAGTAGAATGAGCCTGAACTAGTAATTGGTGTTTAGGTAATGGCTTCTCTTGGGAAGAGCCCAAATACACATCTCTCTTCCTTCAGCTTATCAATTTATGAGGAATTTAATAATGGAAATCACCTTTCAGTATATAGGAAATCCCCAGTAGGGAAGCAGGTAACATCAACTATCATGACTTTTCGATGTTTTGGGGATTACACATCTAGAATTTTGTCCATATTTTTTTCAATTATTTTTTCAAAGTTGTGGAGAAGAGTCCCGTGTACAGTCTGTAGAAAACAGGAATAAAGGGAATCATGGAAAATATTTTTTTTAAATCTTGTGGTATGTAAATGTGCATCATTTCTGTAGTTTTTCTAAATTCTTTCCTTTTTGCATTCAGTACTATTTCACTCTGGATGTTCTCTCCCTTGGAAATGGTATAGGGAGCAAGCTCTAATGTGTAAGTGTGATACAGTCCCTAGAAGAGGGGGGGAAAAAAAAAAAAGCAGTGAGGTTATTTATGAGTAGGTGTTACTTATTTACAGCCAAAAGTTAATATCTGGTTTGGCAATTTTCTTTCTTTTGCAGCCACAAGAGATGTTTAAAAGGATGGTGGTTTACAATTCATCATTTAGATCTAACAAAAAACAAGTAAAATAACATTTTCAGTGTTTTGCGTGGTACTTCTTGTTTTGACTGATCATAGAATTACAACTTTTCTTTCTAATCCTGTTGCTCGTTTTCTAAAACAGAGGATGCAAGACAGCCTTAGTGCATGAAAACTGCTAGTCTTTGTAAACCTTCAGTGTGTGCGTGTGGCTCCTGCTAGTCTAGCCAGATGAAGAATGAGAGGATAGTGAATCCTTCGGGTTGAACCATCTGTAACTTCTTGTGTGGTTAGTGCAATCTTTGAGATAGTTGAACGCTAACTGATCTGATTCTGGCAATTATTACTTTTTTCTAAAATATGTTGCTAAAGTTTCCTTGTTTCTTTTAGTCTGCTGTTGCAATGCTTTCAGTAATAAAATATTTTCTTAGTTTAACCAATAGATTTATTGTCATTCCATAGTTATTGGTAGGAAATCAGTGAAACTGGTGGTGGAAAGCACATATTCATGCAGTCTATTGTATAGGATTTTTCTACTGTTACTACATTTATGGCTTTCTCTGTCATAGTAATGAAGCTTTCATCTCTTCCTCTTTGGCTGACTGGGGTGATTCAATAGATGGTCCCATAACGAAGTGAACTTCATTCTTAATGTCTCTGCCACTGGTAAACATGCCAGGTTCTGTGCAAGACATCTTTATTAGTGAACGCTAAGTTATGTGCATTGTCATGTTATGTGCAAAAGTTGGCACACAGTTGTGAGCTCCCAGTGTGAGCTTTTGAGTGGTAAACCATTCAGAGTAATAATGAACTATTTCTTCTTATCAGTTTCAGTCTCGATTTAGAAGGGAAGACTGGATTTGACTGAGATAAATCAAACTTGGATATTGTTCTGTTGCATGTTAGTATGTTCTGTATATGTAATAGCAGTGTTTCTGGCAAATGTCTTTGATCCATCTGGTCATGGGTTTCTCATTCAGTTCTTTTTCTTTAGTTTCAGTTAGGTGTCAATTGTCATTGACTATTAATGCTAGAAACTTCAGTGAGTAGTACTGTTAGCTTATGTGCCTCCTGTTGGGGTTTTATTGTTTGGGGTTTAAGTAATAACTTCACCTTTCATCTAGAAGTCCAGAGAGAGAGTTGTTTCAGTGCTATCAAACATTTTAATATTCCTCATTCTACTTATGTTCAGTCATATGAATGTTATTGTAAGTTAAGAAAGGATTAGAATGGTCTTAACTCTTTCATCTGAGATGTCCAGAGTAGTGGAAGGGTAGGCTTAGCGCTGTGGTTTCCACTTGGTGTTGCTTAGTTCATTGTCCCCTGCTTGGATATGGGGCTCCAAATTTGTGATGCCTTCATTGCATCACAGCTGTATTTGTATGTTATTAGATCCAGATCATATCACTTCTTTGCTTGCAGGTTTTTATTGTGGCATTAAATGGAGCGCTTTTTTTTTCCTCTAAAAAATAATTTTCCCAGGAAAACTTTCTTCAAGGGCAACAGCTGTTTTTCATGAGGGTGACTTAAGACAAAGAGAGTTCAGTGACTTCCTTTAGATTACATAATGAATTAGTGACTTGGCCAGGGTTGGAGTTCTTTCTCTGAGTTGCTTTTTCCAAGATCCTGCATAGCCCTTGCAGTCTCATGCCATAACTACTAATTTTCCTCAAGAAACCACCACCGAAACACCACTGATTCCTGATTGATGACTCGGGAGCTCTCATCTTTGCAGGAAAGGTAACTCCTGCTTTTTCCCCTGCAATGTTGGTCTTTCAAAATATCCTGCATTACCCCTGTAAGTTTAAGAAGGTGGGGGTCCTCTCAAAGCTTAAATCTCCTTCTAACTAACTGCAGTATTAGCTTCATCATTTCAGACACTCCCTGCCAAAACTTCTATGTCCTCCACAGAATTTTATGAAGACAAAATGGCTGGTTGTCCTGCGTTCACTTGTGGTATGGAGCCAGCTCCCTGGAACTCCATGGAAAGGAGGATAGAAGGGGGCTGGAAGAGGGTCCTACAACCCAGACACCATGGAGCAATGTTGCTGCCAGGCAACTGGAGCTTGTTGCTTCTGCCTGCGTTAGATTGTGCCCAACATGGTGATAGTCCCAGAAACATTGCTCAGAAGAGTGTGGCAGAACATACCAGCCCATGATGCTTTCAAGATTTGTTTCTATTCCGTCAGGTGTAGAGAGAAACTGCAGAGCTGGTGGAGTGGTAAACTACTGTCAGAACTTCTCTGTAGTATGACCAGCTCAAACTGCTGATCTGTCATAGTGTTTTGAAATGTCTTGTGACTGTCAGGATGGACTATTTGCTGGTTTTCTATGCTTTTCTCCAGTTACTGTCTTCTTTCATAACTTACACAATTTTGTTCTCTCACTGATACAAAAAATGGAGTTTGTGTGTTCAGTGTGTGCATGAGCCTGATGTTTTTACAATTAAGTATTGTTTTATTCTCAGGGTTTCCAGAAGTATTTGGAAGATTTTGATCCATATTCAATGGTAAGAAGACCATTCAAATATGTCTCACTGTTCAATATGAAATACACTGGAAGAAACACATCCTTGTTTTTAAGAGCTGGGAAGGGGTGTGAGATTCTTGATGTTTTGCTGAGTCTTGTGGATTTGTCGTTTATAGTTACATAGGAAAACAGCTTTCTTAAAGGAAAAAATCATCTGTGTTCTGATCTTCCTCTAACACTATTTGGAGGCGGGAAAGGTCCCTTTTCTCTCAGATTTTTTTTTCTACACGGATCAGCCTAATTACTTTGTGTTTCCAAAGTGGAAATGAGTAATCATTATCTCTTGTCACAGTTTACCCCAGAGCAGATTGTGGGAAAAGATGTACGGCTCCTACGAATTAAAAAGGTAAAGACTATATTATTTGACTGACTGATGTTTGAAGGGTTCATATCAGCATTTCATGTACAGTGCCGTTTATTGGGAAGAAGGAAAGATTGATGTTGATGGCAAAAATTAATAGCTGTTTCTGAACTCTTTTTAATAGGAAGGATCCTTAGACCTTGCAGTGGAGGGAGGAATCGATTCTCCAATTGGAAAGATAGTCGTGTCTGCCATCTATGAGGGTGGTGCTGCAGACAAACACGGTGAGTACTTGTGGGGAATCTGAATGCTGCTGTAAAGTGGCTCCTTATGCTGGCTGAGAGTTGTTGGCCAACTTCATAGCTATGTCTGGTACAGGGAGGCACACTTAGATTGTCCAAGTCAACCAAGTTCTGTCTCTGCTCTAAGGGCAGCTCAGAGAGGTGCTTGTGTTTTTATGGGTGCTGCTTTAATTAATAATTACGTAAAATTTATAGTTGGTGTTTATCATTACAGAATTTTCAGTAACATGGCCTGAACTTGTAGAGCTGTTCTCTTAAGAAGGACTCCCCTTTCTCCAGTCTGGTATATATAAAAAAAACAAACAAACAACAACAACCAAAACAAAAACCCACAAAAACCCACAAACAACAATCAAAAAACCACACCAAAGCAACAAACCAGACAAGCCACCAACACTTGATTCTCTGGTATATTCTGTTAATTCAGGAAAGTAGGATATGCCCTCCAATATTTCATAACTTGCAAGCAATGACATTTGTAATATTTCTGTGTGCGAAGCAATTACCTAAGCATGGCTGTACTACACTGTCTAGTTTTGTTCTAAATGCTATTTTCAATACTAACTCATTTTGTAAACCACGGGGCTTTACTTCCAAAATATCACTTAAAGGGCGGAGCCTTTTAGCTAACGGCTAAGGCAGAAGTGTGTGCCTACCAGCATATCTGGGCTTTGCTCCTGGTGGCCAGTATCTCATCCTTTCCTTGAGACCTCTGGGGATGACCAGGTAGATGGACATGGCAATGTCTCCTTACGTTGTCTTTGCAGACTTTGTCCCAACCTGCACCTAAGTTAAAGTCACTCTTGTGAAAACAGACACTTGATCTCTCAAGTACTTTGTTTCTCTTTGACTCTTCACTGTGTGAGGATCTCCTAGAGCTAAGGCTGTCCTTTACCATCTGTTTTCTCATCTTCAAATCCAGTCTGAGTTAGCTGATTGTGAATCATTCCAGATTAGCCAGTGAAAATCATTACACACTTTTGCAGAGGAATGACAGGCCTGCAAACCATTGACAAGTGCCACTTATGCCTTCAGTATTTTAAGTAATGCTGCCATTTTTGTAGTAGTAACAGCCTACAATTGAATTCAGTTTGTGAACTCTATAGATGGATTACTCAGACAGACAAACTGCAACTATGGGAAATCTTACTGAACTAGTTTCTTACTGGTCATGGTTGCTAAGAGACTAGTGTGGCTTTTCCATGCCTAAAAATTACATTTGTTTTTTTGCCTGTAGCAAACTTTCTTATGTCAATTTTTAGTGTAAACCTTCATGTCTAGTGAGGACAGTCTTCACCATAATCACTATTGCATGAATATGAGACAGAGAAGGGTCACAGAATTTATTTTTTTTGCTTACATGTATGTGTACATTACGGGTCTTTTCACCAGGAGGTATAGTGAAAGGGGATGAAATACTAGCTGTGAATGGCAAGATACTCATCGACAGCAGGCTGGCAGAAGCACAGGCAACTCTAGCAAAAGCTTGGAACGCGGGTGGGGTAAGTAACCTGGAATACTACTTCATTCTACCTATAGCACTCATCTGAGGTATACTTTTCTTTCATGACACCGTCACTTCAACACAAATAAGGTCGCAAACATCAAAAGTAACCGATAGGGCACGTACTACCAAAGTGAGAAGAAATCTCCATCAGGTTCTGATGTTTCTGAAAATCACGCATGTAATTTACTGTGCAAGTTCGTAGCATTTGGCCACATGACAAGACTGGTATTTAAACACATTACAGTCTGAGTGTTTATAGCATAATTATTTGTAGAAAGTCTGATACTGAAAATGACTTGCAAGCTGATTGGAATTTTATGATGATAGCTTATCTTTTACTTCTTAATGTGCAAGTAGCACTGGACTTCAGTTGCAGTGAGTGTTTTCTCAGAAAGAATTGTATAAATTGCTAAGATGACCAAATACAGGGTGATTCTTAGAATAATTATTGTTAAAAGCTTGTTGTAAGACCAGGTAATTCCTTTAATTTCAGGATACAAATCCAACAGCTCAATCCTGAAATGGTCTTCCATCTTGCATCTTTCTGCTGCACCCTGTGGTTTTCCAGGAATAGATCACCTTCGTGTTTCTCTGTCTCATTCCATGGTGGTCCACTAACCCTCTCTAGAAGCAGTATTTACAGCACACGTTTGCCTGTGCATTTCTTTTTCAGGATTGGATTGACTTAGTCATTGCGGCATCACCTCCAAAGGAATACGATGATGAACTGTAAGTGCATAAGTTCACTATCACTGGGGATTAAAAGGGTAGTAACGATAGTCTGTACAGTTTGCTTTTTATTAGTCAAATTTCAAGTAGTTAGTTCTTGTGGACTGCATAACTTGTGCATCACATGGTTTCTAATTCTCTAGCTATAAGCAGCTATCATGCATTACTGCAGTGGTTTCCAGACATTTTGAAATGGTGGTTCTCGTGACTTTGTTGTACGTCACTACACCCTCATACTTCCAGATGAAAATTTGAGATTTTTTTGGAGCATTGTTTTGTTTAGTGTTTTTTGGTTTCTGGGGTTTCTTTTCTTTGTTTTTGGTTTTGTGTGTTTGGGTTTTTTTTTTTTGAGGGGTGCTGTTTTTTGGGTCTTTTTGTGGGGGCTTTTTTGTTTGTTTGTGGTTTTGTTTGTTGGGGTTTTTTGTTTGTTTTGGGTTTGTTTGGTTGGTTGGTTTTTGGTTTTGTTTTGGTTTTTTTAGAAATTGCTTACTTCAGTTTGGATTATTTACTCTGGTCCCATGAATCATAAGCTGGAGAAACAAATACCCATAGGAGTTTTTCATCACAACAGACATTTAATTCTGTTTTGTGGTGTTTATTTTATTTTGTTTTGTTGGGTGGGTTTTTTTAATAGAATGCAGTTACTATCCTTGTCTAAGTCAACCTACGTGTAAAATTTTCAGAAGAGCAAAGCGAATCGTATGTCTTGACAATTTGTAATATTCACAGAATCCTTTTTTTGAAGATAATCAGTGTGGGTGTGAAACAGAAGAATCTGTGGCTTTAAGTGAGACAGTGGTATCAAGTTGATATGACTTGCTTTACCTTAGATAACAGTTTCAAAGCCAAGAGCAATGTTTTCTAGCTTGACTGAAGAAAAACCATTTCAAGGTATCCTAATTGTGAAGCAAAGTGGCAAAGGAAAGTTTCGCAGTCACAGTTAACCCGGACTCTTGCTCTAAGTAGAATACTGGAGTATTAGTTGCTGCCAATCAGTTATCATTTTGCTAACACCAGCTGAAGATTGATGTAAAATTGTGTTTAATACCTGTGCAAGGAAGTAACTGGTTATTGTTACTTTTGTTTTCATATCCTGTATGTTTAGCCCAACTTTTCCCTCATCAACAGTCAGTCCCAACACACAGAGAAAGGTTTTTGAAGGCAGTGCACCTGTGTACAGACAAGGGTATCTCCTGCAGCTGTAGCCACTGCAGTGTTGCCTCATGGTGAATAGCAGGACGTGGGTTAACATGACTGTCCATTGTGAGGCTGCATTATTTTTTCAGCATGTGCCTGTCTGTGCATTGCCTGACACGCGTGCTTTTGTTCCTGGCATGCTGGAGTGTTCTTTGGGCTTTTGCCACGCCTGTCCTATTAAAATATAAGTATTTAGTTTCTACTTCATAATATTCCTTAGAGGTCCCCTGCAGAATTGGTTTATCAGCTGCCAGACTATAAAATAGGCCCTGTCTAAACAAGTAGGATTCATCTAATATTTTTTCATTATCTGTGGACTACTGCTGTGGCTTTGTGAGTTCATAAGCATATAAGGAACTACAAATTATTTCCTTGTTAAGGCTTGTCCAAAGAACAAGTTTCCATGTGTATTACATGACAGTGTGCCTGTAAACAAGTGTTCATGACTGTTTGGTGTTCAGTGAAGTTTGCCTTAGTTTGTCACTATACTGCGGGTTTGTCCCAAAATTGTCCTTGTGTCCCAAGCTCAGTTTAATGCGTATGGTTTCTCTAAGCTGCAATTACTGTAAGTACAGTCATAGATCCCTGGAAGAACCAAGATAAGATTTCTTGTTGCATGTGGGAATGTGTGGTCTTCTCAGTTATTACTTAAAATACAAATCGAAATGACTGAACTGAGACTACTTATATAAAATTGTGCCTACCAGAAGGATTAAAAATTGCGCTACAGCTAACAGCATCTGTTTAACTATCTCTCTTTTTCTTTTTTTTTTTTTCCTACAGGACATTTTTTTAAAGAAGGCTACACTGGAGAAATGGTCTTAGCCCTGCAGAAACCTGCTGCTCTGTAAATTAATAGGAAGTCAATAACCGCATGAAACCCATCTTTATTTGAAATAAGTGTGAGCAATCAGACCTGTAAATTGAAATAGAGACTTCATAATCTTCAAGTAATTTGAGTAATTTCAAATCATTCTATAGACATACAACAGGAAAATTTTTCAATATCATTAAGGATGACTGCTAGTGATTATAGTTTGGCCTGGGATAACTCAATCTATTTTTTGGCATTTTGGGGGGTCAAATTTTGAAAATTCTTCCAGTTTTACTCGAAATAAACACCAAAATGACAAACAAAGATAGAACACAGATGTCTGTTCCCACATGCAACACTTTTGATTACACGTTCACAGGCCAGTTTGGGTGTGGAAAGGGTTATATTTTTACTCCATACATAGTGATTTTTCCATGGAAAAATGGGAATGTATATAGGTAACCTCTGTTCTCACTGATATTCTTGTAGCTCTCTTAATGTCCATTTCTGTTGCTCAGTTGTGAGTTGTTCTGAGTATAAAAACCCTACCGATGGAAGAACCAGTAATACCAAGAGTGTTATCATTATAAGGAATAATTTTGGACATGCTTATACAGTATAAAGAATCCTCTCTATCAGCAAAGTAAATAGCTAGCAAGTAGTCCAGATAACATAATTAAGTGTAGGCACAGGTATACTACCAAGTATTTGTATTGGTGGCAAAAATTACTACCTCATGTAGTCATGGGTGGAAAATTTGGGAGTGATTCACAGTCTGCAGTTATGTATGTTTTTCTCAGTGAGGCTATATGTGTGACTAAACTCTGCAGGAAGTCACTAAATAACATTTTGCTCTTACTGACTTTGTCTTCTGTTGAAGTAAATTAATCAAGACTATAAAAATCTCTACTAACCTGGCTTTAAATAAGTATGATTACAGTTGTAGACAGTAATTTATGTTACCAAGATATCTCTTTAGAAATCGTCCTTCTGCCCTTCCACCCTTCCATCTGCCAGTTTGTATTACGTTTTGTGTTTAGATTTTTTTCTTACCTGCACTAATGATACACAGTTTCTATTTCACTGATGTATTAAAGTACCACTGAAGTCTTGCCTTTTCAAGGTGTGGAAACTCTGCTTTCTATAATTCAGTAAGATAACAATTACATGCCTGTACTTTCATGGATATGATTAATTATGTTGACTTTCTTCACTTGCAGTATTGTTCCAGAATGCCAATTAATGTGTCTGGCAGAGTACGCATGTTAGAATGTTTAAAATTTTAACTCTTATAACTAATCCAGAAATAAATTTGCATTTGCCAAATGGAAGTACTCTTGTTTTCCCTCTTGTCTCTAGGTTTGTACATCATAGTAATAGTTGATCTGCTAAATTGCACAGATTTATGAGTTATTTTTAATAGCAGGCCCATTTGCTCTGCACAGTAGAGTATTGTCACTTAGCTTCAGTAATCTCTTACTCAGGTTTTTCTGGGCAAATCTGGCCATTTGATAGCTGGCAAGCCACTGAGTGCAGCTGCACCAGTTTATTGCATTTGCTAGGTCTTTGAGTGCATCCACCGAGAACTGTAGACTCCCTAACCCACAGACTAATTTATATGCGTCAAGATTAGCACCAAAGTGAAAATTGCAGCAGGATGTACTCCCCCTGCTGCTCCGGTTCCCAGTTCCTACATACTGCAACCATCTGGAGTGTATGACAATGCAGATAGATGAGTGATGCTATCAAATGTTCTCTTAAGGGATGCTCTGATGCTATGTACCAGCAAATAGAAAGCCCCAGTAATGCACCATTAATGAGCTTCAGCCTGCAACCAGTGCTTGATAGTGTGAATCAGTGTCTCAGCACACCAAGAAATGTAACATGGAATACTTAAAGATTAGATATTAAAAATATTTTTACTGGTATTATGTCTTCAGAGACAAAAGGAGCTCAGAAGACTGAGCTGAGAAATCTGTGGGAGTACTAATGGTTGAGTGTAGCCTTCTTAGTCATGAAACTCTCCTTCTTCTACCCATCTACCCTGTTAACGTGATTTACTTGGATACAGCTTAAAATGCATGAAAGCCAGTTAAGAAAATAGTTACTACTCATTACTTCTATATAAGAAAGTGTTACTTCATGTGTTTAACCTGTGCTAGGATGGCAAAGTTGCTGTAGGCAGCATAAGGACGTGTTAGACAAAGGAGGCTGACACTTGTGAAATGTTAACATGATCCTAAGACGTTAGTCAGGTAGTTTTTTACTTTGTTTGGCATACAGTGCCCTGGGAAATGAAAGATGTGATCCAGTTCCAGATAGCTCAAGGAGTTGGAGAATACTACAAGAAAATACATTTTTCAAGCAACTTCCCTTTCAGTTACTCCAGTGTGTGCGAGCAGACCATCCCAGATCTAAATCACTTAAACAAGGGTGCCCATTTCAGTTGCTACTGCTTCATTTTCTGGTGGCTGTAATAGTCACTACGTGTGCCCATGCCTCCCCCCTGTTCAACTGAGCCAGCTGTGAAAAGATAACAGTAAGGGTACATGGGACTTTCTCTTTTTTCAGCCAATGCTTAGTTTCCTCTGGGAGTGTGGAAACTCTGACCTGATGCACAAAGCAGGAAGAAGTCCAAGTACTTCACTGACAGTATCATGAATGCTTCAAACTGCTTTTAACATAAGATGGTTTTTTGGTTTTCATTTGCTGTAATCTCAGAGGGATTATGTTAAGTTTCTCAGAGCTGTTTGTTTGGTTAAGACCTCTAAAACCCACTCTCTGTCTCTATGGGATAATAACCCAGCAGAAGAGTTTCTCAGAACTGTTAATGGTCGTTCCTTAGTCTCTCAGGAACTTTTGGTCGTGTTAGTCACAGCGTTGTCTTCAGCATACCCTCACAGTTGCTAAACCAGAGCATGATTACATTACAGGCTTGTGACTTTGACATCTGCTCTGTGAGCCTGTGCGTGCCTGTGTGCAGGCAAAATATGTGAAAACTTATGGATCAGAATCATGACATGTATTACAGGGTAGGAAATAACATTGTCTGTAACTCATATGGATATCAACACGGGGAAGTCTTTGATCTATTTATTCCTGCCATTCGAGAGCTCATAATTTAGCTATTATTTGTATGACCGTAGCATCTTTTAAAACTAAAAGTATATTTCAAAGAAGTTATGCTTTTTTAATGCTCTGTTCATAAACAAATTTGTATGCATAAAGGAGTGTACATGTGTACATACAAATAAGATATTTTAAAATCAATTTAGAGTAGCACACATGTACAAATAATCTCAGCCCTTCACAAAAATGAGATATAATCTCTGAATATAAATAAGTTGTTATAACTCCACCTACCTTAATAACAAGACTGAAAACCATGGTGTTGTATCAAAGGATGCATACCTGGTTGTAAGAAGCTTTGTAGCTGATACATATTTTCTGTATGCTGTAGCTATATGTTGACCTCGATGAAGCAGAGTCAGACTCAGGGTAGCTGCTGTGGAATTTTTAGCCACCTTTCACCAAAATAATGTTCCCGTGGGATGGGTATTGGTTGGAAGAAACTGTCACCTTTACACCGTCTAAAGGCCAGGTCTAGTGTAGAAAAGCCAATGTCTTACCTGTAAGGAGCTGACCCTTAGGATTATAAATCAGATGATTCTAAATTCCCTTGTTGTCAGTTTACAATAAACTAATAAGTGTTTGATCCTGATAGTGAGTTCATCCTCCAGTGCTTTCCTGTGTTTTTTATCTTTTGCCATTGTCCTTGTTCTGAGGGGTTTTCTGTTTTTTTCTGATCTCTGGAAATTTCTAGAGCAGATTCCAAAATTCCTTTCCTGCAGACTTTAAATCAGAGGAGGCTGCAGGTGGACTGCTCACAAGACATGCAAACTATTTTCATGGAGATGGACTAGGATGCTTTCTTTCCTTCTCCCAAAGGAAGGCAGCAAGAAGATTGCCTCTGCTAGAATGATGGGGGCCTCTGCTGGAATACTTCTTCCTCTATTACTAGATATGGATTTGCTGTGTTACTGGAGGAAACACTTCGAAGGGGCTCAGGGTCTATCTCTGTTTACAATGTAACTTGGTCTATTTTTGATCTTCACTGAAAGTGTCTAAGATGGAAGAGGAAGTGGAGACAGACATAGCAGAAGCAATCAATAAGATTTGTGTTCTCAAGAAAGAAGCTTTTTGAAATGTGAAGCATGTTCAACTTTAAGAGGATCAAGTAAGAAGAAAGTTCTCTGGACTGTGATGATGGATGTGTATGATCATGTCCAATGAAGGTGCTAAACCATGAGTTTAACAACCACTGAAAGAATGTTTTAAAGAATTAATTTTAAACAAGTAAGTTGCAGACTGGCAGGTCTTGGATACTTAAGTCTGAATGGCTGGTGTTCAACTCATGTTGGAAAAAATGTGGAGTCTGATATACTGCTGATAGCTGCTTCATCCTGTATCACAAAACCTGCGGCATGATTAGCAACGGACATCCCTTGCACATCTGAAAGGTAACTGTGCTTGATACAGACTTCCCACTTCTGAGGTAGCCACAGGCTAGAACAAGCAAGGTTCTGATCTAGCAAAGCGCTTAAGTACTTGCTTAAATTCAAGCAGAGGAGCCAATCCCATTGACATAAGCTGAGTTCAATAATACTACTCAGGTTTAAGTACTTTTCTGGATTTGGGCCTGAAGTCAAAATCTGAAGGAAAAGGATGTCTTAGCTCTGGGCATACTCGTGGAAAGTTGTTGTTGTTAATGATGAGGCTCTAGTGTTCATATTAAATTTCCGTTCCTCTTCATTTTCTCAATCTTTAAAGGCTGTTCCTCTCACCAGCCCTCACTGCCCATTTTCTTAGTTTGTCATCCTCTTATCTTTTCTCATCATTTATCTTCCAGACATCAGTAGAACTGATGTCTTCAATAGCAATACAGAGTTCATTTGTATGGTATTTAAGAGAAAGTTTTGGAGAGAGAGAGACTGAGACCTTTCCAGTGTAAACAAAGATGGAAATCGGGCAGCTTTTCTGGGACAAGGACTTTTCTAAACAATAGGGAAGCGAGAAGGGAAGTTCCCAACATTTATTCTTTATGTAAAGCTACCTCACCAACACCTCCCACTCTGTCTCCACCTCTTCCTCCTCCCCACCACCCCCACCACCAGAAAAAAAAACCCTTTCAAATTATTCTCTTCCCTGTGTTTTTATTTTTTTCCCTCTACCTTTCCCCTAAGCAGTTCTGGATGCTTTAGCAAGAGGGGGACTGACACTCTGTTTCATGCTGGCAACAGCTTGAGGCTTTTGAGTGTTAATGCAACTTAACAGAGTACAAATAACATCAGATAGAAAACATTCATTTAGAACCACAGGGCACAAAACTAAGCTTTGATTAAAAATCTTGCGATAAATATGTCCTTGACAGGATGAAATAACTTCTCAGGGTTGTCCTTCGAAACTGATTTTTAAAGCAACAGGGTTTTTTTTACCCTTCCTCCCCCACCCAGCATAAAACCTGACATTTTAAGAGAGACATCCAGGAACACTTTCTGATCAGCAGCAATACCAACAGCAAGGAAGGACAGAGGGGGGAAAAAAGAGAAGGAGGTGCATGTTTCCATTGTGATTACTCACAAAAAATTGTCATGAAGCAGATCTTTGAATGTTAAGTATCAACCTGCCAGGCCAGAAGAAATTGCGTACTGTTCTTTAGTGCAAATCTGTCAGCTTCATCATAGCCCAAAGGAGTCACATGCATAGCAGGCATCCAAAACTGAAGAGTTCTTCAAGCTGTGTGAGAGAATTCCGGATCAGATCAATCAGTTATAACAGATGTCATTCATACAGAAATTGTAGCTGTTTAAGAGGATAGAAGTAACTGAGATGATTAAGGTGTGTCCATTGTGCTCCTGACTCCAGGCTGCTTTTTCTTCACAAAGGGGAATGCAGCTTCCCCATCACATACCTCATATATCTGGGTATGAACAAATTTTATTTTTTCAAATAAGTCAGCATTATTATAGAGAATTCAGTGCATGTGGTGTGTTGTGGTCTCTGCATCATGAGCGTGATCAAGCCACAAAGTCCAGACTGAGGTAAGGACAGTACAAACAAGTCTGTTCAACATACAAATTTCTCACCTGTGATTTCAGTGCTAACAGGTGGGTGCAACATAGTTTATAACCTTGCTTTTCTTCCTGGAGTAGAGAATTTAACTGCAGCAAATTTGTATTAACACACCTAGGACAGATTACACCCAGGGTGTGGGCGGGCATATTTTGTGGTTGAATTGTTCACAGGGAGAAGTTATTTGAGAGTATTAAATTGCCGAGCTTGTAAAATTTGCTCTAGATGGTACTGCTGCAGGAAAGCTCTGTGTGTTTATTTCTTTAAAATGTCTCAGTATTCACATTTCTGTGTCTCTAGGCAAGCAGAGGGACACTTTTTTTTTTTCCCCGTTGTGTTACGGAAGTACTTAATGAATTACATACCTTCTCAATGATTAAATTACCTGGTGTTGCCTTTTCTATGGGTATATTTAAACCCATGTGTACGTGAACAGACATGCTTATAATACCATGAAAAATAGATGGAGAAAAGTGGCTAGACTTATAAAGGACACAAAGGGACAAGATGTTTACCCTTCTTTACACTAGCACAATTTAAGGGACTTTTATACAAGGCATGTCACCGTTTTCCTAGAAAGCAGATTACGCCTGAGGATTCAATCTCAACTCCTCTTTCTTTATTATTGATGTAGCCTCTTAATCATGGGGCAAAGACCCATATAGCCAGCTGCGTTTCCACCATTCCCAGCATTTCTTGCCCTGGCCAGTTACAGATTGGGAATATGTAGAGAGCAATCTTACTTTTTCTGCCTAGTTAGTCCGAGCATGCGCCGAGGATATACTCCTGGCACGTGTGAGAAAGTCATCACGTGTCAGTGCTCTCCAGCTGGATGTGGTTGTTCTTGTTGCTTCCACTGCATTGCTGTTACACTGTAGATGAAAAACAGATTAGCAGATGATTGTACGTGAAAAACTTCCACGCTTCAGTGCTTGACATCCCCGTTCACATTTGGACTGCTAAAATGCAGATGTGCAGAAAGTTTCCACTTGCTCTCATTGCCTTCTTATCAGAGAAGTCAAATATAGCATGGGGAAAGCACTCTGAGGCAGGCTATCTCCAGCCATGGGAAAAAGAGAGGAATTGGGAATAATTCCATATAGGAAGGAAAATGAGAATCTGGGAATTGTACCCTCCATAGGTGGTTCTGTCATGTCCATGTTATGGTTCAAGAGGGCAGTGTTTGGATCTGCACGTAGGTGCCCCCTGAGGGGCCACAGACTTAGGCTGAGAAGTACTTGGAATAGTATTAGAACATCAGCCTCTTACTAAGGAGACTCTTCAAACTATTTCCTACAAACTAATGCCTGCAAAGTACAGTGTTTCTTTTTATTATGTTTTACTAACTGGCCTTACAGGCTATTTGTTCTAAACACCATAAAACCCAATACAGTGTTCATTTGCGTTACTTGTCATTTCTCATTATATCTTCACCATGACTTTAGCTTTACCAGTCACAATTGTGTGCAACTTTGAAGTTATTTTACAGTTCTAGCACACTGCAAATTGACCATTTTCTGCTTGTGAGTCAGGGTTGTTTTCTTAACTAAGGATGCAGAGTGAAACAGTGGAACATAGGCTGTTGTGAAAACATTCACCTTTAAGAAAATAGATATTTTTTTCCAGAAAATCATCTGCAACAAAAGAATAGGGCTCCTCTTTAAAAAAAAAAAATAAATATACGCAATACAAAGCATTATCTTTAGCCTTGTGTTACCACCAGTCAGCAAAACTTTAATATGTGTGCTGAAGGAGACAATTATTTTTGAAGGAAAAGGAATTATTTGCTTTATAACTGTTGTCTGAATACAAGCAACTTTATTTTTTTTAACCAGAACAGTTTAGATTTTATTTTTTTTTTTAATAAGAACGTGAGGTTTTAATGTTAGGTGCATATTACTATCAGTAGCTCATTCTTTGCTAAGAGCATTTTTAGAGAGGGATCTGCAGCTGCTCTATGTCCTGCAGTGAAGTGGATACCTTGTCATTCGCTGCCATTTATATGAGAATAGTGCACATAGTTACCACTCAGCATTAGACTCCTGATGCATCTTAAACATGGTTCCAGCCCAAAAGCTTTTCGACAAATTTCACACATGAAACAATCCTACATAGGCATAAGATTAGATGTAATATTTTATTTTAAATGCTTCTAGAAATTAATCTCTTAATTATTTCAAACCCTTCTCTACCACTCTAAGTTTAGAGAGATGATGTAGCTGTACAAATCCCTTGTTTTTATTAGTCAATCTTAAAAAAGCAATTTGTAAAAGCTCTCTGTAACACATTAAAAATAAGCTGAATATTCACTACTCTCACCCACCCCTTTTTCAGCCTCTTAAGGAATTCCTAGTTGTAGGAGAAGGGTAAGAGTTCAAAATACCAGAGCAGAATCGTTCCCTGAGTTAAGTCCTCTGTGTTATTCACAGCATGAAGGACCTGTGGCATTACCTTGGACAGCTGAGGTTTCTTTCGTGTTAACAAGTGACTCTACATCCCTGGCTCCTAAGTACAAACTGTTTGTTGATTAGGGACTGGTAGCCTGGCCTGTCTCAGTGAAGCCAGTTTTCTGTATACTGATAAGGCTGCCACAGTGTTATGTGCTGGGCAGTTGCTTTTGCTCCTATTCAAAATTTTCCTGCTTTTCTTTGGTCAAAAATACTAATGTGACCCAAACTTGCAAATAGTTTTAGCCCTCTTGATCCTGTGTTGTTTTGCCCAGTTTAAAGTTTTTTGTTTCTTTATAGCTCATGCTGATTAGAGGGTTTGATACTCAGTTTGTCTTATTTATTCTTACTACAAATTTGTGGGCAGGGTCTATAGACATTTAATACTGAAAACATTTTTTGCCTCCTATACAGGGCGAAGAATAGTGCCAAGTTTCTTTCCTGCAGAGAGCTGTAAAGCTGTCATTTTTTTTCTAAAAAGAAACTTGATTCCTTCTAAATAGGGACAGTGTGAAGAATCCCTATTCAGAGTAGAGGATATCTGGCTGGATTGTGGACTATGAGCCATAAATGAGGCCATGCAGGATTTACTGCTGCCAGCTAACAGTGTCACAGACCATGGTTACTTCCATGGAGAGCTTCCACACCTAGGAATGCAGGGCTATACACAAATGACACTGTACTACATGAAGAGATAAGCTTTCAGTTAAAATTGTCACAGAAAAAATTAAAAGCAATAGGACAAAAATTCCTACAGGCTAGGAGATAAATTACTACATTGATAGTAAGTTAATTTTCTTCATATTTTGTATGAATATTGATTGTTTTAATTCCCTTGAGCCTCTCAAAATCCCATCTGTAGTCTGCATGTGGATTGAACTCAGAAGAAAACCCTCCTGAAATAGGCCTTTGACAATTAGTTATATGAAAAAATCACAACAGAGAACGCATTATCTATACAGGAGCAGGCTTGTTGTGTGTACTCATGGACATTTATTTATTTATTTAAACAAACCCGCAATGTGATTTTGTTGTTCTTACTGTTTTCTTTTAAGAACTAGAATAAATGGCATATTGTGATCTATTAAAAATAAATAGAAGCAACCTCATTTAACTGCAGCACTCTTTCTGTTAAATTTTTGTATAATTTTGTCAAAAAACAGCACAAGAAAAATATGTTCCAAATCCAGGTCTGAACTGATAGTTTTAGGTTTCTCTCTGCTTGTTGTGTTTATTTTATACACCGGATAACTTGAAGACAGCCTGGAAAAATTCACAGGTATTTTTCAAATACAACAAATCAACTACCTACAACCCTTTAATGGGGCTGAACAGAAAACTGTTTTCTATTCTGAAAAGGGAAGATGGTAGATTCAATAGCTTCCCTTAATCTTTAACAAACAACTAAAATCTTAGTTTTCAGTCTAGTTTCTTTTTTTTTGGAGGAGGAGGAGTTCCTAGAAAGACCAGTGACTTTCAGCCTTGTTATCTCTTAGAAATTAATGGGGTTATGTGTTTATTTGCTAGTGTGTGTGATTCTTGTAGTATAAACAGGCAAAATAATCTTTTATATACAAAAGTCCTATACAAGGCAAGCATCATGCAGGCACTTAACAGAATCTGTAACTAAACATTTGAAGAATACCACACTGGAGCCAGCACACAAGTTGTTTATTGGCCTGAGTTAGTCCACAGCACTCAACTTATTCTCCTGAGGAAAACACAACACTTGTACTACAAGTACTACATAGGGAGTACTCAAGATCTTAACCATTTAAATGCTGGAAAATAAGGCACAATGTGATCAGGGAGATCATGTGGAGACTGTTAGAGTACATCTATGTACAAGGGTAGTCAGGAGTGAATAGTAAGTTGGTTCAGACCCGTTCTTCAAAAATTACTGCTGCTCTGGTTGCCTCTGCATTCTCAGCTCAACTTAAAATATTTTCAAGTGTTGAGCACCAACCAAGCTATCTGAAGCTGGGGCAATAAATTACCTTCCAAAATACTTACAGGATGAATCAGAGCTGCAGCTGGAATAAATGAGCAGGTAAGAGGAAAAGCAAACCTGTTACTGAAAAGCTGGGTCTTTTTTTGGAATGAGAAGTGGATGCCCAGAGGAGAGAACTTATAAGTATGACAGTAACCTCTCTGCCTAGTGAAAGCAAGTAGCAGAGAGGAAAGCGCTGTGCCAGAATATTGTCCTCATCGTGAAGAATCCTGGTGACGCAGGAGGGCAGTGGAGCCTCGGGTGTTTCCTTAGATCAGGCTAGTAAGTGAAGTACACTGAAGCCCTTGAGTTGGTTCACCATGACAAGTTTTGCCAGTTGTCACCAAATGCATGAATGTTTGAACACTTCAAAGGAGAGTGAGCAAAGAGAAGAGCAAGGTTTTTCCCTGGGTTTCAAGTGCCAGATGGTATCACCGGGTTAGCACTGCTCTGGCTGTGTTGAACTGGGAAGTTAGTGTTCAGCTGAGGAGCTAGTTAAACGCATGTCCAACTGCCTGAATGTTACGCTGTGTGTTGGAAAATGTGCTTCATAAAAAGACTAAATGATAGAGGTCATGCTTGTAGCTGAAGCCACAAGATGCCTGAGGAGTATTCAAGCACTACAATAACATAGTGTGGCTTCCTCAGTTGTAGGTAAAGCAGAATGGCATTCCGTGAAGATCCTGTGGAGATAGGCAGTGCTGATCATATTCTTGCCATGTAAAATATGGGAAACAAACTGACTGTTAGAATCAATTATGTATGCCACTGGTTTTGGTGATCTCTCAAGTGGATGCAGAAGGGCTCCCATTCATTAGTTTTGTTGGGACTTTGTGGCACACTTAAAAATAAGCCTTTCTAATCTAAAACGCTTACCTGAGTATTTGCCTAAAGATGAGTGTCCAACAAAGAGCTTGGATAATACAGATCTGCTTACTCATAAGTTCTTTCTTCATTTTTAATGAGGGACACCGATGAAAAATTAATGAATTTTATTTAGAGAAAAACAGCCATATCTGTGAACCTCTACGCTATTATGCTTATTGCACTGGTTTTAATTGTAGTACCTTAAGACAGTTACAAAGAAAATTCACTTGCTTTGTCAAATTGTATATTCTATGAAATGATAGCATGGACTTCTTTGTTCCACAGGAATGACGTAAAAGTTTACTTTGGAGGTGATTTTCTCTAATCTTTTTACTCTCCATCTTTCCCAAAGTGCTTTTGAAAGGGATTGGTAATCTCCTCCCATTCTTGTGAATTGCTTTTCCTCTCTCTCTAAGAGCAGAATATAATAAGAAGCAGAGGTCATAGATCAGTACATCTTGTTTAGCAAATTCTAAATCACAATAAGGGTTTGCTTTTTAGGTTTGTTTTTTTTTTCCTGATTAACATTTCTTCTTAATACCTGGACCCATTGATGACTTCAAAATGCACTGGAAAGTGATTTTTTGCACATGTGATGCTCAACTTATATGCCTAAGTGGCTGTTCACAGCTTTTGAAAGTTTGTTTTTCTTTTGCATCTGTGTTTCTAGATGTAAAACAAGGAAAAACCTGCAGAGTGATCCATAGTAGCAAATCATGATTTCTGGGGATAGACCACATCCCCTGCACAGCACTGATGGAAAAGAGAGGTCAGTGCAAAGCAGCTGAATAAGAGGAGCAAGAGACAAATGACAAAGGTAGAAAAGTGAAAACTTCCACATAAACAAATATTCTCATCTGTTAAAAATAACCATCAGATTTTAACTTCTGGAGCATCAATAGTTTACTGTAAACACAAAAAGCTGTCTGCATTCTGTAGACAAACTTAAGTTCCAAGGCAAGCATAAGAAGTAATTTTTCCTTGAATTAAAAATATTGCCTTTGTCTGTTTGGGACTCAATTTCAAATAATCCAAGTGCTTCCAAAATATTTCCAGTCACCTAATGAATGTGCTGGTGGCTGTCAGCATCTAAACTGATTTCTTATGTCTAATAGATATGCTGAAAATTAGAAGTGGAAAACTGACTTCTTGCAATATGTAAATGGTCAGAAGGGTGAAAAATTAGGTTGCATTTGCAACCTGCAGATAAACACAGCTGTCTACCTGTTGGTTTCATATTGTTCTTTGTCTTTTCTGTACTTCTCAAAATAATTCTGTTTTCAAAAAGCTTCACAAAAATATGGCTTTGAGTAAAAGCCTATTGTGACTTGCTCTAAAGCCCACTGGACACAGGACTAGCAAATATAGTCTGGGGAAGTAGATTCAGTCCTTTAACACCACAGGCAATCATGTCTAAGCTTTTCTGAAAAGCATCAAACTCTCATAATTCTTTTGTGAAGTCCCAGAATAGCGCTCTCACCATTTGCGAGTGAAAAAGAAACTCTCATTTGATGCTTTAGTGAGCATAGCCATTATCAGTCCCAATTCAGCACTCTTGATTTGGTTGTTACAGCAGGGAGAAAATTGTGGCTTTGTTAGTGAAAGTGTGAGCTCTCGAAAGAGTTTGTCTGTGTACATACATGTGTGTGTATTGCTGAGAATGCTCAGTTACCAATTGCAGTTTACCAATGTTTTGATTTCTGTCAGTATGGGGTTTGTTTTCCATATTTCATTAAGTAGTAATTGTAATCCAGGACTCTTCTCCATTTAATCTTACCATCTCTCTCAGGGCTGCCAACACATTTCTGGTAACTTCAGCTCTGTGTTGTGTGCACTTCTGTTGTTGGACCTGGACTGAGACCATTGATTTTAAACCACCGTTATCTTGGTTGTATTTGAAAACCATTGAAAAAGATAATATTTCAAATTCCAAACTATGGAGTTGCCTTATGTTTTGTTGTTTGAGAAATATATTTTTTAAAATATTATGATTGACACCTTGTAGTAAAGGAAGATGGTCTCTAGGTTCAGAGACCCTAAAGAGGCTGGGGATGAGAGCTCAGTTCCTGGACTCCTTTGGAGACTTTGGCAAACGTCAATTTCTGTCTGTAGTTTTCCAGCCACAGTGAAGGTGATGATGATTCTTCCACCAAATCTTACCCCATGATTTCAGTCTCTAGAGTGTAAACTGTCAAGAGTCCTTTGCTGCTATTTGTTCATCCGTAACACAGAGCCCTTGTGTAACTTATGGCCTCAGGAGATACTAAAGTATAAATTATTTAAAAATGATCTGCATGTAAACTGCGTGTACTGTTTATTAAATAACTATTAGGATAACAGAGATGGTGGCTTCTGTCCAAAACTTAAAATAATTATAATCTTTCCAGTGTGGGTGTAACTTTAACATTTTGAAATACACATACACGGGATTTGGCTTGGGGTTTGTCTTTTAATTTTTATTCCTAACCACAGTGATGTAGCCCCAAAAGGGCTATATGGGAAATCATATGTTGCATGCAGAGAGTTACTTTTTCTTTACTCCTCTCTGACAGCAAGATCTGTAAAAGCAGCATGACAGAATTTTCAGGTCCATTAGTGGAACTGTCTCTCCTAGAAGTCAAATGTTCTCTCTTATGTTGAGCATCCATAGCTTAATCATTAAATGAGAAAGAAGGAAAATTTTCACTTACAGGGTCATGTCCCTCAGTGTTATATAGCCAATTTGTATCTTGTGAAGAGTTCAGCTTGGATCTGTGAGTATTATCTGTTTGCATTCCTGTTTGTAGGCTGTGGTAAGTTGTATTCATTGCTTAGCTCAGCGATGGATAGGTGTGACTGGGAGGGAAAGGAGCTCTGAGGTGGAAGGGTTTGGTTACGATTCTCCATGTGGAGTATTTGTGGCTACGGATCAGAGGTGTCTGAATGTCAGGCTGTCACTCAGCTGTGCGTGGAAGTGGAAACCACTTGGAGGTTTCTGATGCACATCGTTTTTTGCTTTCCAGGATATCACTCAGCACGGAGGTATTTGATTAGAGGTTTTGTTCAGCTTTCACGCAGCAGAGATTAACTTTTACTCGAGACAAAACTTCGATTTATTCATTATTTTGGTATACTTAAAATTGCTTAGGGCGTGATGTAGAACCCACTCAAATTAATGGTCCGATTCCCACGGACTGCAGCGGTCTCGGGGGGGGAAGTTTAAGCTTGGCATCACAGCTCTCTCCTTTAGCTCCCTCCAAACTGCATCACTTATGGAGAAACACTGTCTGGTTAAAGGTTTCTTC
>JANHFX010008273.1:0-15452 GCA_027560015.1 Chloroceryle amazona
GGTGTTCTCACTGCTGGGAGCAGACACTGCCTGGGAGAACAGGCTGCTGACTGCAGCCAGTGCAGGGAATTGGAAGAACTGAGCTGGAAAGGAAAATCACTGCACAGAATGAGTTCTGGTCTCACTCAAACCAGGTCATTCTGCTAATGATATATAAAAAAAAGATAGGGCAAGGAAGTCTATTTTTTCCTAATACTGACAAAATGTACCACTGTCCATCTAAATAGTGTTGTGCAGGGGGCATGGGCTGGTTAATATCCTAAATACTCTTAACACAGCCAGAAGTGAATCATAAGTTCGATTTTATTCAGTGTTACTGAATCCAACAGCCCAACAGTAGCAAGGCTGCTGCTGCTCCCTTTGCCTAGACCCAGCCACTTGCAAGGCTGAGGGTGGATTTCCTGTAGGCACACAACAAACACATACACTATACAAACAGATGTACACACGCAGCCAGCCACACGGATGTATACAGACAGAAATGCTCCTGCAAACTCAGATGGCACGAACAGAGGTGGATATAAGAGCCCCCTGAGGCCTGCAGCCCCATGCAGCTTCCAGGCACAGAGCCCCTGGCTCCCTGGGCCAAAGCCTCATGCCTTCCTTTGGGAAGGCACGCACACAAACACAGGCACACACATGTGTGCTGGGTTCCAATAACTGTCCCAAACTCCCTGGTCCTCCAGTTACCTCACCCACCCTGTCATGGAGGTATCCACAAAATAGTTAGAGCAGCTGCTCAAAGTGCAGATTTATTCCAATCAAAACTACCCAGCACTGACAGACCAAAGTGCAGTGCAGGTTCGTCTGTCAGGCAGGGATGTAGTGCACAACTAATTCCTAAGTTTCAAGAAAATTCCTTTCTAGAAAGATGACCCAAAGTGTGCACACACTCACTCAAGGGAAAACTCGGGGGTGTCCAGAATAGAGGATCACTCACAAGAGGAAGGCAAGGGCTCACTTGAGGATATATCCAGCAATATTACTCACTAAAGGGGAGGAGAGGGCTCACTCTGTCCCAAGAAATTTCCTTGGGTGGCATCCCAATCCAAGGGGACAGTCCTTAACTGCAGACTCACTGCTCTGCAGAGGAGCAACTCAAATTGGCTTCATTTATAGCTTTCATTTATATTTATCTGAGTCTGACCTTTGGTCAGTTCTATTAAGCACAGGCACAGGTAAGGTAACTTTGTTTCAGGTAAGACCTGAAACAAGGTAATCAGATAGTAATTAATAATTAACATCTTTAAAGCCCTGATCTTTATCAGATCTTTAGCAAGCCCCAGTCATTGTCAGGTCTTTGTCAGGGCAGGTACATTGGCCACACCCCCACATGCACATGGGGACCCACACTTAGACACTGTGGATCTCTCAAAAACTATCCTTTGACATGCATTCTGCCTGCTAACAGGTCCTGGTTGCTCTCTTTCTCAAGTCACTGGTACTAGAGTGTGCAAGCCTTTAGAGCCTACAGACCCACTCTAGTTGTTGGTACACAGTGTAAGCGCTGGATGAGCTTCTATGGTTCTCATAATGGATAAATTCTTCCTATAAAGATTGTCAGAGAATGTTCCTTATGATGCTACACATCGCCAGCAGTTGTGTTGGAGGACATTATTGCTAGAAAAGACCACATTAAAACCCAACAACATAAACCTCTTGAATGGAAAATAAGCTAAAATTTTATTTCTAATTCAAGGAGTTGGGTTCTCAGCCTCTGAGCATTAAGAAGTTGTTAGCTTTAAAGATATGACACTATATGATATGGCATGATATGATACAGTATGACATAATACAATATGATATGGAAGTACAGGGAAACCCCTGCACTCCTTACAGGAGGGGGACAGAAAATTGCCAAGAAATAATATTCAGAAGTTCTGAGAAGCTATGGAAAGGCAGAAAGTATAATCTTCTGTGTTCCTGCTGATGTTATGAAAACAACTCTTCATTTATTCTCTATACATCTTGCTGCCAGCCTAATTGAAAACAAAAGAGAATAAATAAATAAATAAAAGCAACAAGCAAAAGGAAAAAATACAGTAATCTATGAAACAATAGACCATATTTATCAGTGTGCTATGTCTCCCAAGAGCATAAGCAGAAATGCTCATGAACAAATTATTTAATCTGTACAAATGATTTACTTACATACTGATCTAATATCTTTACACACAATTTTGTGCATTAGCATAAAAAAAAAATAATGTTAGCACAGACATGTTCCAGTGGGTCCAGAGGAGGGCCACAAAAATGATCAGATTGCTGGAACACCCCTCCTTTGAAGAAAGACTGACAGAGCTGGGGTTGTTCAGACTGGAGAAGAGAAGCCTCCAAAGAGACCTTCTTGTGTCCTTTCAATATACAAGGGGACTTATAAGAAAGATACTTTTTACCAGGTCCTCTAGTGACAGGGCTAGTGGCAATGGCTTTAAACTGATACTGGATAGTTTTAGATTAGATATAAGGAAGAAATTTGTTATTACGAGACAGTGAACGATATCCCTGCTCGCGTCAGGAGTATTGCACCAGGTGATCTTTAAAGGTCCCTTCTGAGAAAAACCATTCTATGATTCTGTGACTCTTATCCACCAAAGTACAAACCTACTCCCTCTAGTGTCTTTGAAAACGGACACAAGAACATTACTGAGATTGTGTTCATACTCACCCTGAACTCTACTAGGTCATTTTTCAAATACATCTCCCAGTTCTGCTTTTAAAGGAACAAGTCCTGAGGCTTCCACTACTCTCACTGGGAATATCTTTCAGCCATATGAGAAACTTGCTGATAAAAATATGTCCTGGTAGTTAGTTAAACTTCTACCATTTGTTCAGATTTATTCCATTGTTCTTAGTAAATCTTTGTTCAGACTTATCCCAAGCACTGCCTCAAAAACCTTTCACTGCAGGCATGAGTCCCTTTTCAATGTCTACGGAAAAGTATCTGGTATTTCCCCTTAATTTCTGAAGAAGTTGTCCTTAATCCTCTTTTTTTTTCCCCATGTGTTTAAAGAGTATTTTGAGAAGAAATTTCTCTGCTAGATAGCACTGATTTTATTTTCATTCTGGAAAAATAATAATAGAAAACTCATCACTCGTAATTTTTCAAACTAGCCTGCACAAAGGTTGGCAGAACACATGGAGAACAATGCCACGGTTGAGAATAGATTTAGTTTGTATCCACTGATCCCTGTACTAGTGAATAACATCAAACTTTAAGTGGCACACTAGCCTACCTTGGCTGTCCACACCAGACCGCTCACCAGAACTGCATAGAGAAAGGCTTTAGCACAGAGCATGAGGTAAGTGAGCTTCAGAGAATTTCCATACCACAAGTAGGACTCTGTAAATCAAACATCATTCATGTATTGAATTATCATCATTACTAGATCTAGTGTAGCTTTAACCAAATAAGAACTCCTGAAACTGTTAGCCAAGTGACAGAAAGGAACTAGAGCCAAATTAATTGCTCTGTTGACAAAAGGGTTTGGGAAAGAACAATGTAATTCAAAGAACCAAGAAAGAAAGTGAGTCTAGGAAAAACATAGACTGGCTTTATGCTAAGAAAGTATGTTCTGATTTGGAATGTTTAAGCATTGTGTTGCTTCACCTACTGAAAAACTAGGCTGTTACGTGAATCTCATCAGGAACTCATATTAAGCTGAATCCCAACATACAAGTATTTTTCACTTGTTAATGACAATGGTCTTGTGAGTGCTGCTGATATAATAGGGAAGTTTTACACAGCTCAGAATAAGCTGGTACCAGGAACTTTTACTCTTGTAGATTTTTCACTCTTAAGGAATTGCAGTAGCATTGAGATGTCAGCCTGATCTTTGTTCAGCGTTAAGATTCCTGAAGCATTAAAGAAGCTGATGAAAAACAAGAGTATGTAAATATGTATACATAGAGGAAAGAAATATATTTTTTTTATATGGATATTGTTATAATTTGAGAGGACTTCTGAAGAGAAATATTCTGAATTTAATACTGAGAAATATTCAGAATTCTGCATTCTGAATCTTGATGTCATGATCACTTGGCTAAGTATGACTTTTTTCTTTCTTGGTTGAGCAAGCAGCTTCCCAACATAAGGTGTTGTTAAGGATTGGAGGAAATTATAGATGAAGAAGTAAGTTATTCTTGTAGTAGAACTCTTACATACCTTGTACTTAGCATAAGTAAAACTAGAATTAAAATACGTACAGATATTTACCTGTGAGAAGACACACATACCTTCTGTGACTGCACAACCTGAAAGACAAAAAATGAACTGACAGTCACATTTCTCTTCAATGCAAACAGAACACAAAATTTAGACATTTCAGTCTGCGATATATCACTTGATTTGTAGTCTCTAGTTTGTACAGCACGATGATACACATATTTCACTCACCAGCATCACCGTAGATTAATTTGTGTATCGATTCCAGTGTTCCATTATTAAAAAAATTGGCAACACATTCAAAACGATTCGAAGGGTTGGACCATTCCTGGGCTGAGATCCTCAGTCGGCTGGTCAGTGAGTAGGTACTCCCATTCTGTGTGGAAAACTCATCTGTCCCCACCCCTAATGCCCTTTTGGCACCATTGACCTTCCAGACCAGATTCAGGTGGTCAGGGTAGAAGCCAGAGGCCAGGCACACCAGCGTGGCCTTGTTCTTCTGATGGATCTCTTGCTTTGATGGGGAAAAGATGGCCACAGCTGGAGGTATGATTTCATCATTCTCCCCTGAAACAGAAAGCAATATGGCCCAGAGCCTCTATTATTCATTTTTATCAGAAATCCCTTAAATTGCACTGTTCTTGTGCTGTGTGACTCTGTATGGATCATCTGGCTCATGGTTTGTAAACAAGTTTTGGTAATGTCTACTGGATGCAGGCAACGTATAGTGTGTTGTAAAAGCAACCCAGTCTTGGTCTTGAGGCCCTATCTATGTGGAGACAACCTTTAGGGAGTTGTACAGACAGCTCAGCCACAGACCAAACAGGGCAGTGCTGCATTTTGGAAAGAACCAAAACCTGAGCTGAGCCTTGAAATCTGTCAAGAAACAACACGTCCCGAGTCTCAATCCAAACCACTACTCAGATGCTTGAGAAAGTCAGATAAAGAGAACCTGGAGTGTTTCAGTGTCCGTTTCAGCCAACAACCCTGTGTATCCAGCTGGTATAATCCACTCGGTCATAGTCTTGCCCACAGTTACATGAATGAGGGGATGAAAACCCTAAGGTCCCAGTTAGGAATTAGGAGTCACCTCTCCACCACTACATCGTGCCTGCATGGAGACCCTTCCCCCTTGGTTGGGACACTGGTCAAGATCAGTTTGCTAGGATTGAGAGCCCTTACCTAGATGGGTAAGGGTGTATTTAGCATGCTGTGTTTATAACCACAGGCGATTAGCTAACACACATATATTCAGTACACTTTTTAGGTTGTTATAGTGTGTTCTTGCTTTAAAGTTGCAACAGTGCAATCTTCAATTAAGCCTGTAAGTGAAGCTCAGACAGATCATTTGCTTGAGCCTTGCAGCTAAACCTGTGAGTGAAGCTCAAATGGATCATTTGCTTGAGCTTTGAAGCCTACTCTCTTCTCACCACAGACTCCTGGTATGTCTGGCCTTTTAACAACTGTCTATTAGACAATTAATATCTATTAGATAGCTAGACATTGGGAAATTGAAAGCATTAGTCTTCACTCATTACACAGAAAGGTGAAATGTCTAGCTACAGAAGTGCAAGAGTGTTTGAATTTCTGAATGCTGAAAATAAGCCAGGTAGGCAGAAAAATACCCAATATCACTACGAGGCCTGCATTTGTAATGTACTTCATCTTCAAGTGAGTGCATTACATTCCTGGTAATCTGGTCGGGTGCTACTGCAGTGTTCACAACTGCAGTGCCATGTGATACCCGATTTGGACCCCCCCTAAGAGGTGACTTGAAAGGAAGTAGCTAATCTCTCTCACTGTCTGAAGTGAAGAACACTTTAGGTAGGTAACCTGAATCTGCCTAGGACAGGTTTTGCTTTAGGTCTTAACTTGCTATCCTTTTTAAGACTATGAAATATCTCTTTTTGTTATTTATTATTTAGGTTATCCTAGGTGTGAGAAGCCCTCATCCTAGACTACACATCTTCTCAAATGATGCAAGATTCAGTACACTCACAAACCAGAAGTTGTATCCTGACCTCAAGGATTTAGTACCTGCTTATAAGACTAAAGACAACAGAATTCTACAGCCAAAAGGATGTACAAGGCAACAGTGAAGAGTGGCTAAGCACTGACGCTAAAAGCCATCTTTTTTTTTTCCATGTACTTTGTTAGCATGCCTTTTTTATGTATCTAGCATGCTAAAGCAACAAGGTCTGCTGAGTGCACATGGAAACAGAAATGCTGTGAACTATGGAGCCAAAGGGAAAACTTTCACTATTTTTTCACTCTGAAGGCACTATGAATTGGAGATGTTCTGCCTGATTACTCCTTTCTAGAGTGGAGAGAATTAGTAGAATTAGCAGAAACTTACACCCTGCATGGATCTTGACCCCAAAGCTCTAGTGTTTGCTTTCAACTGTTAGCTTTAATTATGATTGTCAGTGCTTACTCTACAAAGATCCCTGGGATGCTTCTGTGAAAAGATGTGAGATTGTACAGATTTCAGAAGAGGTAACTGATAGGAATGGAGACAACTCCCTAGAAGGTTTGGCACTGCTCTGCTTTACTTCCAGGGGAAATGAGGTTAATCACTTTTACTGGTCCCTTCTGGTACTTGGCTTTATGATTTCTTTTACTATCCTAAAAGTATCTCTGACTTAAGTTCATTGCCTCATAGGCTAAATGGCTAATGAATGAAGACATGGAAACAGTGAAGATGAACACAGAAGAAAATTGAGAGAGATTTAAGACACTAAAATCTAAAAAAAAAAAAAAAAGACAAGAAAAGAAAAGACAAAGAGAAAGGCAGGTGAAAAAATTAGACAGAAATAATGATAAAACTAAAACTGCTGGAAAGACAAAGCCATGGAATGATCATGTTTGAAATGGAATATGGAGACTGGTACAAGCAAGAGCAGAGTCAATCAGAAAAAATGCCATCAACAGCCCATTCTGTTCTGATTTTCCACAGCATTCATGGCAGACAGTGCAACAATGCTTGATCATTCCCAAGCATAAAGTCATGCATTCCCTATCACACATTCTTCACCCACCTAAGAGAAGAAGTACTGCAGTTCTTCCATTCCCATCACGGCAAGGTCAGTTTTGTGATTTCTTGTTATCTTTTACTCCTGCTCTCATTTTAAAATCGTTTGTGTATATGCTACATATCATTAAAGCAAGGAAAATTGTCAAGTATCCTCCACATTGAGTACGGGGAATAAGCACAGCTACTTGCCTATAACTGAGCACAGGGACAACTCCAAAAATAAGTAGTGCAGCTAAAAAGCAGAACTGTGCATGATCAGACTACAAGTCAAACTGTCAATATGTTCTTCTTGCCAGTCACTTAGTTCCTTAAAATTGTGCTGTTTGAAGGAGCAGGCACCTGTGTGTATTTCTACGGTTTGCTATCAGGTGTGTCAGCAGCAGTTGGAAAAGGTTATTTTTCCCTGTGATTCCAAAATGCTTTAGATATAAGTGATGTTAAATCCTTTCCTGGGAGGTGAAAAGGCAAAGAAAGCAAATGGTGAAAAAGAATAATGAAGAAAAGTGCACTGAGAGAAAAAGAATATAGTCCTTTCTCAGAATTAGAAGCTGTGAAAAGGACTGCTAGAGGAAGCAAGAAGAGACTTCAGGCAGTCTGCCCACCATCTCTGGACAGTGGAGTAAAGTACCAGCAAGACTACTCTTTCTCTGACTGGTTCAGCAGACAAAGGAATCCAGATTCTAGCTCTGAATTGTTGTTTTTGATTGTTAGGTAGATGAACTGCAAAAACTTGCAGACTAAAGAATGAACTTTCTTTACCAACGTCTATAATGTTTTCTTGGTGAATGGGAGGAAATAGAATTATTTCTTCTTGTCTCCCTTCCTGAAGTTCCCAGTAAGGGAATACAAAGGCAACAGACACAAAATTCATGCCTGCAAATCCTACACTTATATAGTAGCACATCTCATTTTAATAAACAACCAAGAAAGCATTAATCCTGTCCTCATGACATGCAAAATTTTCATTATCTTGCTGTTAATTTAGAATGCTCTTGTCCCTTAAACCACTAGCACATATATCACAAAGATCTGACTTCTGTCTTACCTAGGACTGTGAGTTTTGTCCCACTGCCAAACTCCAGTCTTGCATTGCTCACACTGCTTTGCAGCTGCAGGAAAACTCTCTACTGTCAGTCCTCTGAGACAAACCTGTGGACTAACCTTCCCCTAATGAGGTACCAGCAAAAGAAGTAACACAATGTACATTAATTTATGGTCCCCTAAAAAAAGAGAAAGGTCTGTAAGAGAACACCACCACATCTGTGTGTCTAACCAGGTGAGAGCAATCTCAGAAATATCTCTTCTGGAGACCTTTTGCTTCGAGCTTAGGTGAACTGGTTGTTGCAGCTTTCACCATTTCTTTAAAGGATCTTTATCTATTTACTACATGTACTATTAGAAATTATTTCACTTGTGAACACAGAGTAATTTTCTCTGATTATTTTCAATTAAACAGCCTCGCTTCCTTAATTTTCTCATTTCCATTCGACACCATAAATATTCTTCTCCTGTAAAGGAAATGTCTTTTATATAACTTACAAAATAACTTGTAACATACAGCACAGGACCGTGATCCACTCTCCCCATTGTATCATTTCCTAAAGATCCCTCCCTTTCTCCTCTCTGGAAGGAACTCTCTGCTTTCATTATCTCTGTTCTCCTAGCTGTGATTATTAAACTTAACTGCATAACTGATTATGCTCAATGAGGGACCAGAGTATTGATTTCCTTCAGCCCAGGCACTTCAGATTCACAGTGGATTTCAAAAAATGTGCTGACCACTGAATTTTCACTATGGAGATTGAATTTTATGACTTTAAGCATTTTACTGTGCAGTGGAAAGTGTGATACAAATGCCTGAGGCATCAATTCTTCTGACTCCAGAAGCAATACAAGGAGAAGAAGAGATCACTACCATTTAACAGAGTCTTACAAGCAACCTTGTTTTCCCCTGGATTTGGAGGAGGTCCAAATCCAGACATATGGCCCAGAGAGAAACATTCCCTGAGAACTACTTTTATTTGAAATCAACCACGTGCTCTTTTTATTTGTTTTTCAGTGGCCTTTTAGCAGCAAAGAATTAAACAGCTGCAGAGAGCTGTTAGTATTGCTTCTGATGTTGAGTACTTATTTGTGACTTCTGTTTTGTCAGCTTAAAATTGTACCACACTTGTCTTTCCCAGTTATGTGAGATAATGCATGCTTCAGTTTACTCTGCAAAGATCCAAAGTAACTGAAGTTTGTAGAGTCTTGATTTTGCTTTCCAGACCTGTCCAAAGTGTACCTGTATCTCATTGCTTTCCCAACAGCCTTTCACTGACTTGTCCTTAATTACCTTAGCCCCAGGAGAACTAGCATTATGGAGAATAGTTATACATTTGGGCAATAGTGATTTTTGTAGATGTTGATTTATTAAGACCATATGCTTATAATATGCACACATTTCTAAAGCCATTCCTCATCCTAATTCTTCCTATGTACAACTTTTTATTCACTGAAAATGCATTCATTTGGTTCTCTAAAGTGCAATGTGTGCCCCTACCTAAAGTACTAAACTTGCTCTATTCTCCAAAGTAGACTGCACATCAGTAGTAGTAGACTAGCACATCACAAAACCACCAGTTTAATAATGAAAGGGAGAATAAGGTTGAGGTGAATTTCTCTAAAGATAAGAGCTGGAATTTGAAGGAATTTTAAAAGAGAAAACAAAGAGTTCTTACCAATTACTGTAAGTTTTGTGCCATCGCCGAAAATCACATTATTAAAAGTCACAGTGACAAAGTGTTGTATCATAAGCTAAGAAGGCGGATGCATTGCAGTTGACTTCAATAACCTTTAGCAATATTTACTGCATTTGGAATTCCAACAATCCCTCCCTATCTGGCTGAAGGGCTTTGGCAGAAAACCAGCTTGAAATCCCATTGTATAATCTGTGGCCTTTCCTAGAGGTTTTTGGTGCTTATTTTGCTTGCCTACATTTCACCTCAAGTTTTACAACTCTTGTCTAATCTCCACACTATCTCACTGATATTACCTGCTGTTCTCACTTTGCAGATCTAGAAACCATGCAGATGTACCCAAAGTGATAGAGGCTGTCATTGTCTAGAAATAGAATTCCTTTACAATTACCATCAGTCTTGCACTCTAAGCATTGTGAAGCCTTCCTTTCTGTAACTTGCAGAGTTAATAATCAAATAATACTTGCTTTAGTGTTGACATAGACATAGCCACATGCCTTTTCATATTGTTGTGGCACTAAAGTAAACCAGACCCATTTGATTTCCCTTCAGTGGCAGGCCATCCATCCTGATTAGTCTTTCAGGATCCCATTCCATCTTCTGATAAAGTAATCCAAATCTGGAGTAATCCCAAGAAGGAGAGTCCAGGAGAATCAATTGGCTGGTCTCAGACAAGCTCCATTAGGAAGAATAGCAGTGAGGTGGTGTGGAGGATTAGAGAAAACCTTTGTTCACGAGCCAGTCCATGGTCACTGGGGGCTTATTTAAGAGAGAAAACCCCAACACATTTTATACACATTTATATACCTCTGAAGAAATACCTGCTACATGTCAGAATTCTTTTTCTAAACACTTTTATCACATTAATAAATAACCATTCTGAAGTCTATTGCAAACATTATCACATTAGAAAAAACAACCAACCAACCAACTAATGATCTGTTTGACATACTCTGATAAGCTTGAGTTGCATCTGCAGTCAACCCGGTTTGCTGAAAATTACTTCAGCAAAATTTTGCTGAAAATTACTCGGAATCTCCTGGCTTGTTATCCAGAGAGTGCAGTCTGTCAAGAAAAAACAAGAGAGAACGTGCCCACTGCTGTAGAATTCTCTGTAGCTGTCTTAAACATGCTCTCCTACAAGGCGTATACACACAGGGGTTTTTGTAAAGGCCTTCTGGAGAATGTATCATTGTGTAACCCCTGTCCCCACAACGATACAACTTCGTACAAAAACAATCCCACCCATGGCTCCACCCTCCAATTTTTGGCACCCAGTCACCATGAAAGATTGCCATGGGACCCACAAGCCACATCCTTCCTCTGACATTGCTCCTTCTTGTGTGACAGTCTGACTACCTCTTAGTGCATCCTTTATCCCCGAATTTATAATCCTAGACTGTTTTTTTCTCATAAATGAAAAGATAATTTTTATTTTCCCTTTTATTAGCTTGTTTTAAATGCAGTTATTTTTCACTTAGTAGCTTCATGACAGTGTTCATGCTGTTTTCCTACCCATTCTTTCTTCATTCTGCCCTAGGATGATAAACAGACCTCAAGCCCACAGTAACTGGTTTGCATTGAGAGCAATTTGCTTAATACAGACTGGTGCTTCTGTTTGTAGCCTGGCCTGATTGTGAATATCCTCTTTGGTCTGTGCTGCACTTGTCACAGTTGCTCTGAAAGGAAGTGAGATGCCGAGCTCTTGAATTTGTATCCTCTGACTGAGCTGTTACAGGAAGCAGGAGTACAAGCTTCTTCCAGGTGCTTGTGACCCTGACTATGAAAACACTTCATCTAGGAGTGTGCCTTCATTTTGGAGACTGTCTGAAAGGGGTAGGGACAGATTGTGACAGGTAGCAGGATATTTTTATCTCCCTCTCTTACAAATAACTAAGTGGAGACACAAACATGTCTTTTTTAACCCCATAGGCTTGTCCAGGTATGATGTCCCTCCCAAGAGGGAAAGATCTGTGCCAGTGAGACAGTGTGGACCGAGTCAATACAGGGAGAGACAGGCACGTGAGCAAACAAGTTTAGGTTTGGGGCACACACAGCCCATCCTGGCCCAGTCTTCTGACATAAAAGCTCAATGCACAGTCAGCAACATGATCAAGTACATGCAGTAAACATGTTCAGATTGCTTTTCAATGGTTTCACTTCAGTGTGTCTTGATATTAAAAAATAGCCTGTAAGTACAGGACACAGGCCTTTGAAACAAGGTAATTTTACTAGGAAAATCATGAATAATTTTCTCTTTTCAGATATCACAGAAGGCCCCATAATTTCTGATACCTCCTGTTTACCTGGGAACAGCTATGAGTGTCCCAGGGAAATAAATGGGAAACGTAGACTAAGCTGAAACATTTAGGACCAAGACATAGGACTACAGAAGGCAAGATGTTGCACAGATGATCTCAGGTGCTCCTCTATCCTACACTACCAAAACTGTGTGTGTAAGCTGCTAATTATGGGAATGACTGTGGACATGTATCTTTGTTTAGATTTAATTCTTTTTAAAAATACATTTAGGATTTAATTTGTCTGGCTCTGCCTAAATAATAACACTAATACTGGGATATTATTTGCCTGTCGTAGCCTGCCTCTGATCTCAGCACTGTTTATTCTGGGTCTAAAATTACTCTATTAAAATACATTCAATATTATTCTGCCTCCTTCTTCAGTCCACAGCTCCGTTAGCGTCCTCGCTGTCACTAACAGACTCCCTTCCACATGGTTTCTTTCATTTGAAAACAAGCAAATCACCTCTGTATTCATTTTGAATGAATGTTTCTATGGGCTAACATTTCTTCAGGGTATGTTCATAAGGCAATTTCCAAGACATGCCAGCAGAGACCAGTCTTGTCCCGCTTTGTTCATCTGTAACCAGTCAAAAGGAAGGCCCTTGTAGGCCATGAATTCAAAGGAGTGAGAGAGAGAAAGGAGAGGAAAGACAGATCCTTGTTTTTTATTTCTATGCCTGTCATAGGAGGTTTCATGGGTCAAGCTGTGTAAAACTTGTCCTGGGGAGAAGAAAATAAGATGAAAAACAACTTATGGGTCAAGATAAAGGCAATTTAATTAATAAAAAGCAAAAACTCTGTGTAGAAGCAAAGCAAAACAAAAAGATCTATTCCCTATCTCCTATCTGGAGATGATATTCAGCCACTTTCTGGGAATTAGGGCCTTAGTACATGTAGCAGTTGCTCTGAAAGAGAACACCTCATTAGCGAATGTCCCGAACACCTCATTAGCGAATGTCCCCTCTCCTCCTCCTTCCTCTTAGATTTTTACTGTTGGGCATGATATCATATGGTGTGGAATATCCCTTTGGTCAGATTGGGTCAGCCATTCTGGCTATTTGTCCCCTCCCAACCTCTTGTCCACCACCATCCAGCCTACTGGTGTTTGGAGCAGAGGCAAGTGGATGGGGAGGTGGGTTTGGAGAGACAGCCTTGATGCTGTGTGAGCACTGCTCAGCAGCAGCCAAAACACTGCTGTGTTATCAACAGTCTTCTAGCTACAAATATAGCGGGCAGCACTGTGAGGGCTGCTGTGGGGAAAGTCCACTCTATCCCAGCCAGAGACAGTGATGCTACACCATCCTATGTATGCATATTTCTTTTACTTCATTCCCTTTGTGTTGAGTTCTGGGGCCCTCAGTTCAAGAAGGACAGGGAAGTGCTTGAGAGAGTCCAGCACAGAGCCACAAAGATGATTAAGGGAGTGGAGCATCTCTCTGCTGAGGAAAGGCTGAGGCAGCTGGGGCTCTTTAGCTTGAAGAACAGAGAAGAGGAGACTGAGGAGTGACCTCATTAAGGTTTATAAAGGGTGAGTGTCAGGAGGCTGGAGCTAGGCTCTTCTCTTTTAGTTCCAGTGATAGGACAAGGGACAACGGGTGCAAGCTGGAGCATAAGAGGTTCCACAGAAACATAAGAAAAAACTTTTTCATGGTGAGGGTGACAGAGCACTGAACAGGCTCCCCAGAAGGGTTGTGGAGTCTCCTCCTCTGGAGACATTTAAAACCCGCCTGGATGCATTCTTATGTGACCTGCTCTAGGTGGTCCTTCTCTGGCAGGGGGCTTGGACTAGATGATCTTTTGAGGTCCATTCCAACCCTTAACATTCTGTGATTCTGTGATCTGGATGATGAAGCAGACTGAACCCTCAGCAACTTTGCAGACATCAGACTGGGAGGAGTGGCTGCTAGATCACAGTGTCATGCTGCCATCCGGAGGGACCTTGACAGTCTGGAGAAATGAGCCAGCAGTAACCTCATGAAGTTCAACAAAGGAAAGTGCAAAGTCCTACATCTGGGGACAAATAATCCCATGAACCAATGGGATTTTGAGACCCATCTGGAAAGCTGCTTGGCAGAAAAGGACCTGGGGGTCCTGGTGGACACCAGTTTGAACAGAAGCCAGTAAAGATGGCAAAATGGCATCCTGGGCTTCATTAGATAAAGCATTACTAGCAGGTCAAGGGACGCGATCCTTCCTCTCCACTCATCTCTGGCGAGGTCACATCTGGAGTACTGTGTCCAGTTCTGGGCTCTTCACTACCAGAGAGACATGGACATACTGGAGAGTGTTCAACAAAGGATTGCAAAGACAGTTAAGGGACTGAAGCACCTCACGTAGGAAGAGGGGCTGAGAGAGCTGGAACTGTTCAGCCTAGAGAGAGAAGGCTCAGGAGAGATCTGATTAATGTATGTAAGTAACTGAAGGGAGGGTGCAAAGGGGATGTAGAGAGACTTTCTTCAGTGGTACCCAGTGACTGGACCAGAGGCAATGGGCACAAAAAGAGGTGGTTCCTTCTGAACACAAGCAAACACTGTTATACTGTGGGGGGTGACTGAGCACTGGAATTGGTTGCCTAGGAAGGTTGTGGAGTCTCCGTATTTAGAGAACCTAAAAAACTGTATAAACATAATCCTGGGCCACTGACTCTAGGTGGCCCTATTTGAACAGGGGAGTCGGACAAGGTGACCTTCAGAGGCTCCTCAACCATTCTGTGATTCTGTGGTTCTATGATTCTGCAAAACCCTCCCAGTGGTTGCAGGATGACCATGTCACATGGTATAGCATCATTATCTGCATAGATGTGTGACTTACCTTTTCATCCATCATCTTATCTTTTGAGTAGCCAGTATAACCTCTAGACTACAGGTAGGCTACTACTGACAAACTGCTGTTCATTAAAAATATACAGCTGTTAACACAGATGTGCCTGAGATGTCACTGCTGAGCATCTAGAACAAGTACCTCTGAGTACGGTTTCTGTAGCTACAGATCCCCTGCCACCTTCTACATCAGGAGACAATGGTGAATATACACAAACACACAGAGCAGATGTTTCATATGGTACATCTTAGAATACCTGCAGTTTTTTTTGCAGTGACACTTCAAGCTGGAAAAAAAAGAAGAGAAAAGAGGAGAAGAAGAGAAGAGAAGAGAAGAGAAGAGAAGAGAAGAGGAGAAGAGAAGAGAAGAGAAGAGAAGAGAAGAGAAGAGAA